>UXGD01005133.1:0-15254 GCA_900474315.1 Torymus auratus
GTGTTTAAATCGCAATCCAGCATTGTAGGGTGACCCTAAATGTTGCGTTAATCGTTATGCGAACGCAGCTCATAACACTATATTCTCTGCCACCACCACGCACGTGTGTAACCTTTTGAAAAATAAACAAAGTATATTTTATACGAAGTTACACAATATGAAGTCAAAAACAGGATTTTTTAAAGGTAAAAATTAAATAATTATCTTTTTATTAAAAGTAGCTCTACTCTGTAATCGAAAAGTTCAAAATTAATTAAAATTTGTATAGGTTAGGTTGTAATGTTTACTTATTTTTTAATTTGAATCAATTCATTATGTGCAAAAAATATTTTTAATTTTCTGTTATAAATTAATTTTAGTTGGTAGAGATGACAGTGACAGTGAAAATGAAGTTGTTTCGAGTGACATGGATGACAGTTTAAGTGACTCCAGTGATAGTACCAGTTCTGATTCAGATTCTGAAGATGACAATGGCAATAATGCAACTGCAAGTACATCAGGTAATTTTTTATTAACTCTATAAGTTTTTATTTTAAATTCAATGTTTTCATCAATTTATGAAAAAAAGAATTTCCAACATTTAAATGCATGTAAAATTATAAATTTTATACTTGTATTAAGCCTACCCTTTTTGCCTTTTTCATTTTTTTCAAATCTTTAGTATTAAATAAGTACAATATATGGTTGTATTTTTTACATTAATTTATTTTTAATTTAGAATTTCTATTGCATTTATCTATGCAGATTAAAACTGTTCCAAGTATATTAAGACAGATTAAAATATAAAACTGATAAAATGTTAGTAAAAATTGGTCATATTATATAACGGAAGTGTATAAAAATATATATAAAATATCAACTTAAAAAATCAAACTATTTCATGATATTATGAATCTTAGAATTTTATGATAAATATTATAGGAGTCAATGCATCTGGAGAATCATCAAGCATGCACGAACAAAATGATAATGAAGAAGAAGAAGAAGAAGATGAAGTAATAAAAGCTATTTTGAAATCTAAAGAATTGGCTAGGGATCATCCCCCAATAATCTCATTAGAAGATCCCTTAGCTGATATTTGTTTTCATCCTACCAAAGATATTATTGCTCTTGCTAGTGTGACAGGAGATGTGTTAATGTAGATAAAGATATTAATTTTTTTTTTTTTAACTTTTATTGCATTTATAATTTGCATATTCTACTTAAATAGATACAAATACAACAATGAAGAAAATAAACTCATATCAACACAAGAGTTACATGAGAAAGCTTGTAGAGACATTGAATTTAATGAAAGTGGAACTATTTTATACTCTACTGGTAAAGATAAATCAATCATGCTGAGTGATATTGATTCAGAAAAACTTATTAGGGTATTTGAAAATGCTCATGAGTAAGAAATTCATTTATAAAAAAATGTATTAATTATTTCTTTTATTTTTAAATAAAATATTTCCTTTTTTTAGACATCCTATATATTGTACAACATTAATAGATGAAAACATTTTTGCAACTGGTGATGATGAAGGAGTAGTGAAAAGTATTTATCTGACTTGCTTTATGACTAATAATATTGAAAATCTCATTGAAAATAAAAATAAATATTTTTTTCAGTGTGGGATTGTAGACAACAAGGAGAAATTCCAATATTTTCTTTAAAAGAAATGGAAGATTACGTTAGTTCTATGGTAACAAATGATGATAAAAGGTTTTTAGTATGTGCCAGCGGAGATGGCACACTTACAACTATAAATATTAGAGGAAAAAAATTACATGTTCGTGTAAGTAAAATTATTAATATAATTATATGAAGTAAAATATAATCTATGTAACGATTTTTATACCACTCTAAGCTCAAAATCATAACTTTAATCTGATTATTCGGCTCTAGTGACATAAAATTTTGTACGACACTGGTGCGTAAGGTGATTTTTACCCTATTTGACTTTTCTCACTCGCTTCGCTTGTGCAAAAAACGTCTCGTGCGGTAAATAATCACCTTTCATACCCATATCATAATGTACTATTCTAAATATTTTATTAAACTATTTTATAAATTCAATTGATATTGATCTTTTGTTTATTATTGTAGTTATATTCAATATCAATTTCTATTTTTATACATATTATAAGGTATTCTTTATACTTAAAAGGACATTGTCAATCAAATTGTGAACTTTACTATGATAATTTTTAATTTAGACTGAAGATTATCCTGAAGAATTAACGTGTCTTGGATTATTTAAACATGGAAGGAAAATCTTGGCAGGTGGAAATAAAGGTAATTTGTATCTGTACAATTGGGGCGAGTTTGGTCTCCATTCAGATGAAATTCCAAGTGTTACGAAGAAATCTATAAATTGTATGATTCCATTAACAGAAACTATAGTAGTCACTGGTGGTGACGATAAAATGTTAAGGTACTTAGAAAATATTATTTTAAATATTTTAATTTAAAATAAAATAAAAAAAAGCTCATAAAAATAAAAATTTTGTTTTTAGAGCAACAAACTTATTTCCAAATCGGCAACTTGGAGTTGTTGGTCAACACGACTTATCAGTTGAGTGTCTTGACATTTGTAATAATGGCACAATTATTGCTTCATATTCGTATGACAACAATGTTAAATTTTGGAATGTGAGTTATTTTGAAACGTTGAATGTGGCACAATCTGTTAAAGGTGGAAAACAAAAACAATTGAAGCATAATTTACCTAGCAGTAAACAGGATAATGTAGCTGACTTTTTCGCAGATCTTTAACAAATTGTATTATTTTTAAATTATGAAGAATAATTTAAATTTTACAGATTCATAGAAGTTGGTTTAAATAAATCAGTAAATTATTTCGATGTAGTAATTATTAAAGTCTGCAAACAAAAAGTATTTTTTACAAAAATATTTAGTTTAAAATTTTTTATGTAAAATAAATTTTGTAAATAAAAGTAATAAGCAAAGCCAAATACTATTTTGTGAATCGTTAGATAATAATTAATTAAAATTTTATATATATATATATTTGCCGTTCGTACAATAAATTATGAACTACATTTTTAGATATAAAATGTTTGGTAGTACAATGGAAGTTTTATAAATGTATTTACATGATTAATTTTCTTAACAAATATTCAGTGATAAAAAAGCATTCAAATATTTATTCCCTTATTAATTTTGGGTAATACTTTTAAGTATTATACTAAACAAGAATTTCAGAAGAGTATAATATTTTGATTCTTTTCTTTAAATATAAAGCTAATCTATTGATTAAATAACACAAATTCATTCTCAGTTTCCAAAGATAACTGTAAAAAATTAAATCAATAAAATAATATAAAATCAGTTGAAATGATTTCATTTAACTGCGTAAAATTGCATTTCTTATAAATTTCTTATTTAAATTATCTTTTTATACTAATAGATATAAAAGGCAGAAGTCTTATAGTTTTGCAATGAACTATAAGTGATATTAAATTAATCTTACAACCACGATAAGCCCGTAGAAATATTACTTAAATATATTTGGTAAAATTAATTTACATGTAATACTATTGTATTGTGCACGTAATAAATTGTTTAGTGCAAAAATACGTAGGTATAAATAAAAAATGTAACAACTTGGGGTAAGCCATGACAATAAAAATTATTTCAAATGAAACTTCGCGATTAAAATCCCACAAGGATTATAAATGATATTTTGCACTAATTCAAAAAAATTCGTATTCAATTTTGGCAAATGAGATAATCGGACATTTTGAAAGCCGATTTATAATTCCTTAGGGATGATTTATTTGCCGCAAGTATTCTGGAGCATGATAATGCTGTTGAGCATGAGCTAGTGATGGATGAATGGGAGGCGGAAAGCACCTAACATGTTCTACACTGGAAGCATCGCTGTCGCCACTTTTCAGGTACTTGTTTAATACGGCGAAAATTTGTGAATTCAGGACTTGAAAACGTCGTATTCTGTCCACCATTCTCTTCAAATGCTGAAATAGTTTTGTCAAATTAACAAAAAATTGTATCTATTTGTAATATTTAATAGTGATTATGTTTTTCGATTCATTTCAAAATTGTTTATATACCCTATTGCTCAAATATTTTAACCACTTAAATGAAAAAGTTGTATAAATCTTATATCTCATCTCAATCCCCATTCAATCCGGAAAAAATGGTTCTAAAGCTTGGGAATATAGCAAATGTGAAAGTAAACGATTTTTATGATAAAAAAGAAAAAACAAATTTATATCAATTTTTCCATGTTTTGAAATGTGACCTTTTTATGAAAATGGTTGTGCGAAAAAAATAAAAAAGAAGTGGAAGGTATTTTGTGAAAAAAGTAATTTTTCAAGAAATGCCATCATTCTGAATTATTTTATGAAAAGTGATAAACTAGTACATTAATATACTATACATAATTATGTAACAAGGAAATAAAGTCGCAGATTATTCCCTTGGGTGATCACTACAGTAAATTCACCGGCGGGAATAGTCTGCGACTTTAGTCCATTGATACATAATGTACTATTATAAACACATGCAAATGTATTTTTACAGACACTGGGCTTCATTTTTAGATTCCATAAATCGACTCTAAAAGCCCGGTTAAAATCCATTTCCTGGAGAGTGTGCACTCTCCTTGTTAGTTTAAGTTGTGGTTCTATTGTACGCAAAATCCATTAAAAAACGTAAAAAGGCAAGTGCAATTCAAAATTTGAAAACAATTTATTTTTTATAAGATTTTGCATCTCAACTTAATTTGTTTTTTTTTTCTACCCGAAAATTATTTTTTTTTTACACACATTGTATGTAGCCAAAACAGCCAAAAAGTACTGTTCCCAAACCTTCAATCATTTTTTAAAATGATTTTAAAACGATTAAATGAAACTAAGTTAAACAATTATTATATATTCTTGTTCACTCTGGTGGCCAAAAATGCGTGACAGGTATAGTGTATAAATAACTTTTGATACGTACAATTCCTTTAACATTTTCGTCTTTTCCGTCCACTCGTTGTACTCGCAAGATATGGTAACAGAAATCTAGCGCTTCGAACCGTCGTTGCTGTCCTAAAAGAACAATCATTGCACATCCAGCCCAGTGTAAGCCTTCGCCAAATAATTCTCTAAAAATTGAAATGGAAGTAAATATAATGTATTAAAATAAGATTTTATGGAAAAATTGAAAATGTATTTTTAAATAGTTAACATTTATTTTAATTAATTTTATAATTAAAATGCTGTTTTATAAATGCTATACAAATATTCTATATTTTCTATTTTTCCTTTTTTTTGTAAAGAAGTTGGGATATTGTAATTTAAACTTTTACAAATTATCCAAAGCTAAATTTTTTAACCATGAAAGATTTGACAGTTAATTTATGTTATTTTCAATACTAACTCGACTGTAAACTCAGTGTCTCCTACAGGAATGCAGTAAACGAATTGAAGGGCACTCCAAAGTCTGTGAAATTCGGTACATTCGTCTATATTCATTACTCCATTGGCTGGTGGTGGTCCAACCCAAATGGGGTCATCTAAGAAGCTTCGTAATCTGCTTAATACAACTTCAAATATTGATAAACCGCAGCAAAGTCTTTCGCGAGTTAATAAATCTCCTTCTCTGGCAATCATGGCTTGCTAAAAAAATAAAAAATAAAAAATGAAAAATATTTAAACAAAGAATTTTCACTTATCGAAATAATTACAAAATAAGAAATTGCAAAATTATACCTTTTTTTATTACTAATAAATATCTTTTTAAGTTTTGAATTTTTTTATATGATATTAAAAATTACTTTGACTCACTTTTGCGGTGCCAAATTTATCAACGTTAGGTACAATTTGAAGTGCTGCGTATTTAGCTTCTAGCCGTTTCTGTTTAGTTTCTGGCTTCTCTCCCTCTGCATTAAAAAAATATATGTTGATAATTTATTAATTTAAAAAATGTTGAAACTTGAAGTAGTATTGATAAATTGTATTTCGTATTTTGTTTTACATACTTAATTAAAATTCAATTTTTATCGAGAACACACCTTTACAATATGGTCTTGGTAAAATGTTTTGGAATGGAGCGGCATGCATCAGGTCGCAAACTTCTTCTTGTGATAAAGCCTGTTCCATAAGTAGGCAGAACAAAATGGTATTTCCAAATTCACGGAAATTGTGGAAGAGCTCTGTTTTGGCATCTGGATACTGCACGATATCGTTGAGTTGAGCGTGATAGTATCCAAGTACTCCTGGTGAACCATAGTCGTACCTCGGTAGTTTACAAACTTTTGGCATAGCCTCCATCAAAGTCTTGGTGAACTGAAGAAGGCTACCTTGAATGAGTGACTTGACGATTTTAAGGAGTTCCTCCATAACGACAGCTATACCTTGATAGCCTAGTAATTTGCACATGGTTCGGAAATGATAGGGCCCGACAAAGCCTGAATATTGGCCGTACTGCGTGCTATAAGCGAGGTTTAATTGCTTACTACCCCACAGGTAATGATGGGACATTTGTGGAGGCTTGTCGCGATGAACTGGTTGCACGAATTGCAAACCTCGGCATTTAACGAATCTGTTGAACAAACGTTTTATTTAATTAATTTACATTTCAAAAGTTTTATCTAAATTTTGGGTAACTTATTTTTAATTTCATCGTACCTGTTTGTTGCTGCATTATAACAATAATTTGGCAAAAAGTCGTAGTTGAGTTCCCAAAAGACATGTAAAGTAATACGACCATACGGTGCTAGAACATTGTGATTTGCCTCTCTAAACATAGCGTCGTATTCATCTAACGCAAGCCACTTGCTTAAAAGCTTATGCGTTAAACGGTTAACTTGTAGTAATCCGTCCAATTCCTGAAAAACCAATATTATTTTATATTTTCTTCTTCATATTAATTAACCTTAAGCTTTAATTTTTTCTCTTGCATCTCTTACACATTTTATAAAAATCGAATAAATTATTCGTAAAAATATAAAATAACGAGTAACTTACAATAACACCAGTTATATCTCCAGATTCAAATTTGCTAATAGCCAAGTCTAACGATTTTTGCATATCAGCATTAATTCGTTGCGTTATTAATTTGTTAAGATCAATACTGCGTCCAAGCAGTTGAACGTGTCTTTGTTTAAGGAGTGTCTCGTATCGATTTGCACGTGGATATGACAAAATGTAAGCACCAGCAGCAAGACACTCGACTCGGAACCTCTTATCTAACAAAATACTAGCCGCCAGCTGTTTGTAATGCGCGAATATTTGTTCACTAAGTTTATAGACGAACTGGTCAAAGCACAGGTTAACCTCTGCTTCAACTTCATCGTATAAAAACTGTTTACGGAATATTGTCAAAGCGTACAGTGCACTGTCATTATACAAATCTAACGGATATAAAACGTACCTAAAAATGTAAGTTGAATAAAACATCATTACTAAAGTCAGTATTAAATAAATTAAAAGTATTTGTACTTAATCCATCATTGAAGGCTCTTTACTCCGAAGTATATGATCAGTTAAAATCCAAGGCATTGACATTTCGATTGGAAACTGTAAAGCAAACAAACTATAGTTATTAAGATACATAAAATAAATTTGTCTACCACACGTTAGTACATGAACAAAAAAATGACCATCTAAATATGTAATATTTACAATAAATATTGACTCGTTACAATTACAATTTCTATAATGACTATAGTGTGCAACTAAGAAAGTTTACTTATAATCATTATTATTCAATTATTTTTACCCCTATATGATATTTTATAAATATTGAAGGATAACATAATAATATATGACAGTATTTTTTTCTTTTTTTAAGACTTATAATTAAAAACAATCCAGGATATCTCATAAAAAGTTTGATACATCCTTCAATATATTCATGTACATTTAAAATATACAGTTACATTTTAATATAATTGTATATTCTGATATAAAATTATACTATATTATAATAACTCAAATGAAAAAAAAAGTTACTTATTTTTTTTTTTTACACAGTTGACGAATTTTAAAGTAACTGAGAAATTAATTATATAGTATTTGAAAATATGAATAATATAAAAGGTGAATGCACTTATATTCGAGTTATTATACCTTGATAAAGAAATATCTATATATAAATATTTTTTATGAATTTACAGATATTTCATCTAAAATTTTCAAAATAATATTTTATACTGTATGCACACAAAAAATCAAGCACACACAAACACACAGAAGACAGAAATAATGCACAGTGCAACTGAAATGTATCCAATTCCCAGTCGTGCAATTCCATGGTATGGCACTACGAGTAAAAAAATATTTCGCTACTCGCTACAGTGAGATGATGATTTTGAGGCGAATAGAGTACCTGAATGCGTTTCTCCATGGTGATCAAATCGCTGCATTCCTCATTGTGCTGGTGTCGCACTTGGCATTTCTAGTCATGAAAACAGTCAGAGAAAATAGCTAATATCGTGTTAGGAAGAAATATCTTCGACGTTCGTCTCAGTTGTGATTTATGAAAGAATAGAATTTGAAGCAGAAACGGAATAGTAAAAACGAAATAGTAAAGCTATGATAGAAATTGTATTTTTATGGACTGTCCATTAAGTACTTAATCGTTTGTTTGAAAAAGAATTTAGTAGAGTTTAATAATTTTAAAAAATAAAATAATTTTACCTGTATTTTACGGCCCATAGTCATCTCCAGATAAAATTCTCGATACCATAATTGTGATAAATCACAGCAATTTTGTAAAGACTCTAAAACACATGAATTGAATTGCATTTATGGAAATAAAGTTTTCAATAATTAAAAATAATTTAAGATTGTTTTCTTACGGCTAAAATTCAACAAAAAACTCCAATAAAAACTTGTTTTATGGAATTGATCAATTTGAACAAGGTATTGTCCATCTATATCTTTTCTTAACGTACGCTTGCCCCCACTTTTATCAGCGATTAACGATTCAAGCATAGTTCGGACCATGTAAAGTTGCGTTGATGATGGACCTAGAAGAAAGAATTAACATAAATATGAATGCTTATAACATATATTTAAATATATATGTTGTATCATTTAATAAAACAATGTGACATATTACATACCAACTTTCCTTCTTGGTACTTTAATGCCAAATCCATTATCTGGATCTTTCTTTCCTTTCAGTGCAGGATCCGCTGTTGGTTCTACTCCAAAATGCCAATCAGCACAAGTTTCTCTTACAGAAACAATAATACTAAAAAATATAAAAAATAAGTTTTATTCAATGATTATTAAATATTTTAGACAGTATTTTCATGAAAATGAAATACAAACCTTCTAATTAAATCTTTTTTATTTTTTATTGCTTTCCTTAATGGTTCACGAAGAATTAACTGAACAAAGTCTTGAAGTTCAGCATATATATTTCTACGAATAGCATCAACAAATACAGTTTCCATCCTTGCCATGAGAACTTGAAGACCCTTTATCATAGCTATTACTTCAATTAAAGCAAACTTTTCTTCATCCGTATAATTATAGCGAGTAGCCTGTAAAAAAGATGTATTTATTTATTTTGTTTTAATGAAGAAGTGGTTGGTTATGTTGAAAAAGAACTGACTCTTTCATATTCTTCTGCTTCTTGTGGACATTCTTTATTCATATGATGATCAGTTGGATGTAATAATTTCCAACTATATAATTCAGTTACAACACTAGTCCATTGGGATAATAACTGCAAACCACGTAAAGCTAATTCAGCTGTGTCTCTATTTTCAGTGTCACTTCCACTATCTTTCCAAGTTGTAGTTACTTCATTACTATACCTATTGAAATTAATACTATAAAGTATAAACGAAATGCATTTAATTAATTTAAAACAATCATGCGTCTAAAGTTTGCATCGTTGTAATGTAACAAAATATTTTTTATAATTAATTCAAGTTACTAAATAATGAAAATTCTATCTAAGCTTCTGTTATAAAGTTATTTTTTATACTATAAAACAGTAAATCTACATGCAAAATTAATATTAATTAATATATCCTTGAAGAATACATTTTTTTTTATTTCGTTGCGCTTCAACATTGCAAACTTCAAACATCAACTTCAAACTATTATTTACGAATATTTACCGAGCTAATTCACTAATGTATTTCACATGATCTTCACGTATTTGAGGTAAATGCACCATTAAATCAGCTTGTGGGCTCATACTATTTACAGATGAAGATAATGGCCATTTTGAAGCATCGAAATGTTTTGACCTTTTAATATAATTAAAAGGAGCTATTTGCATATCTCCAAAAAGAGGTACAACTTCTAAGTTCTTAAAAATCCTATCAATTCTATCTAATTTCAGTTTCTTTTTTTGATCTAATTTGTTAATATTGCACAATTCACTATCCATCAGAAAAAGACCAAAGCCCATGACCTTCACCAACATATGTTTTTCATTTGGTGTAAGATACATCTTTGTTTCAAACATATGGACACAAATGTTTACAACATCTGCTAACAATTCTTCATAACCTTGTATTTTTTCTAAATTTTCTTTAACAGTGTCTCTTATTTTATTTTGTGTTGCCAAAAACATTGATAAATTTTGAGATTCTTGGAGTGTTTGTGAATCTGACATTACTTTTAGAAACTGGGCAGCTCTGTTAAACAAAAATGGATACAATGAAAATTTTTTAGTAGCATTATCTTTATAATATTTGTTGATGATACAATTACCTCCTATATGTTGAATAATCATTTTTCACACTAGATTTCATATTTTTTAATTCATCTAGAACTGCAAACATATTAATGAATTTGCCTAATGTTAACAAATATGCTTCAGAAACAAAATCTTTTCTTTTTTCTTGGTGACACAACCGCTTCACTTCTGCAGAGAATCTTTCTATTGCTTTTCTCTACAAATTTAATATGGAATAATTATTTTATCAAATATTTAAATAAAAATTATGAAATAAAATAAATTTAATAATTTAATAAAAAATTAAGTTCTAATTATTTAAAATTGTATATATTTATGAATCAATGAATATTATGGATAGTATGTATATAAAGAATAACAAGTCATTATTGATTTATACTTGAATTAAGAATTCATACTTACTTGAAAATACATAAAATTCAATAATTTGTTTACTTCTGGTGCCAGTACTTCTACAGTTTTTTCATAAATTTCGACTCTATTGGGTTGCTCATTAGACTTAGGTTGTGGAATAGCTCTTGAACAACACCGCCAAGTATATAACATAACTGCATGTTCAAGACCTTCTTCTAACAATTCATTCTACAAATGAAAAATAGTAATAAATTAATATAGTTGTGTTAACATAGTTAAGTGCCTTGTTTATAATATGATATTGAGATTTTTACATACCAAACTTGCATGAACAGTTGCCTCTTCTATATATTTAGCAATACCAGTAACAAATCCATTCCTATCTTCAAAGTTAGTATCAAAATTAGCTTGATACACAACAGAGCAGGGCTGTGCTTCAATACACGGATGCTCATAGGGTAGTGTGAATTCGTCAAGAACATCAACATTGGATAAAGCATCCACTAAAGTCACTTTATCAGTAGCCATGATGAAATTTTATTATCCTGAAAGAGGAAGAGAATATTATGAATCATAATACTTACAAGATATGCAGTCTGAAAACTCAGTTCTCATTGATATTAAAATCTGATGGCAACATTAATTTTTGGAAAAATATTTGTAGCGGAAACTCGGGAGAATTATGTTAAACATATGCCAATGCATTATGTATCAAAGTAAAAGGCTTTTTCTGCAGAAACTTGAATTTCCTTCAAATGCGAAAAGGTTATGTTGTGGTTGTAAACTCGGAGCTAAAGCTTATCAGTCGACGCCCGCTTCCGTGTCACGGTAATACTGGCAATAATTGTCAGTACTTATAACGATTACACCGTCGAAAATACTTGCCCGTAGCCGCCCTGACAAGGGCTCTGCGTGGGAGACTTTTCCAAGGAAAGAGAAAACACTCTCAACTTCAGCACTCCACCCTGCGGCTACTATCTACTGTCAAAGCGTTCAAGGCGCGAGCAACGTTAACATGGCGCCATGGCGAGTCTGCACTCCGCAGGCTGCGCCGCTGCCGCGTGTTAGTGCCCGTCTGTGGTACTATAACTATAAGTACCACCCACTAATCCCACCACTGTCCCACCACGTCCATCCGTGTGCGTGCATGGGAATCAGATAATCATTATATTGAGATAGGTACTGACATACTCATAATGATGGGATGAGACATGGGAGCGGTAAATAAATTATTGGCTTCGGTTGCGTCAAAACATTATCAGCAAAAGATGTATGTCATGTGTATTATCAAGAGATTTGCTCATTATTATATTAATATTAAAGTCTTCGATTATACAATGGTTATTACTGTTCGTATAATTTATAATGTATTTTTTAACACTCAGCAAAAGATGTATAAAAGAAGATATATAATATATAGATATATTAATTATAAACCTTATTTCGTCGTTCCCGAATAAGAAGGTGACAACTCAGAAACCGGTTCAATAAGGTGACAACTCAGAAGCCGGTCCAACAAGGAGCCAACTCAGTGACCGGTTCAAGAAGGTGACAACTCAGCGGCCGGTTCGACATGGTCGACATATTTGAGGTTGTCGAATTAACCGGCCGCTGAGTTGTCATCTTATTGAACCGGCTTCTGAGTTGACCCTTGTTCAACCGGGCGCTGAGTTGTCACCTTATTGAACCGGCTTCTGAGTTGTCACCTTCTTATTCGGGAACGACGATTTATTCGACATTGTGTTCGAATAAATAATGATTGAATAAATAATGCGCAAAACTGTAACATCTCAAATAATAACATATACGATTATTATATTTTGACGAAAACTGTAACCGCATGCATTATTCATGAACAATTATTTGTTTTCTATGTAATACATAACTGCCAAAAATCGACTATTTTGACTGTATTTAAGCGTTCTTTACCATACCCTGGTCGAAAGTACCACTTTTGGTATGGGTATATGACGAAAAATAGTATAACGTACCATAGTCCAGGCGGTGGACATTTCGGCTTATGAGCTATTTTATTTTTGGTTTCGGTTCGTTTCAACCTCCTGATGAATATCATCCTTCTTGCCCGTAGTCTCAAAACCTGGAGCAATTTTTGTTATTTAACAATTTATGAGCGATTTCGGAATTTTTTTTTGTTTTATCGAAATAGTTCAGTTCTGGTGGGTTTTAGCAAAAAATTGCAAGAGACCTTTTTTGTTTATTATTAAATTTACTTCAAAGTTGAAAACTGTAATTTTTTTCATTATTAAATATCTTTTTGAAAATTCGCCAAACGGACTTCAAAATTATTGTATAACAAGCTTTTATCAATGCAAAAGTGCACGACAAAACCCAAAATATAATATATTTTTATATCATATATATTATATCGAATATTATCGATGTTATTGAAGGTCAAATTTTTTTTTGCTCTTAATTGCAAATCATGCCACGTCTACAAAAATCACTTCTCATAATGAGGAAAAATTGTTCGTATAAAGAAACTCTTCAACTTTAATATACATTTTGAAAAAATAAGAAATTTTAATTTTTATGGATTTTATTGACTTTTAGACTCGGTCACCTTCTTAGACGCCACGTTTAAACGTCGAAAACACGTTGTTAAGTCTTCTTTTTGGGAATCAAAAGTTCACCATTGGAAACGGCTTAAAAAATGCTATAATTTAAAAAAAAAGTTTATAATCCGATCATTAGAATCAGAGATATTGATAAAAACGTATTTACAACGGTTACGGGCGTTGTATTTAAAATTATGTTCCCGGCTTGCGCGTGTAGCCTCTTGATACTATAGAATAACTTTACTTAAAATCTAAATAACAAATGATTGATAGATTTGCTAAAATCATCGTCAGAGTAAAAAAAATATTGCGAGCGCGGCTGCGGCAGCGCCGACGCGCCGCGCCGCGGTGAAAGGGATGCTTGACTCTGTCTCTCTCGCGCGGCGCTCTCCCTCTCTCTCGCTCTCACGGCCACTGCTTGTGTACACGCATTTCGATTTTCAAATCGCTTTTTCTCACGAACTATTTCAACTAGACAATTTTTCATTTTTTTTTAAATCAACATGCCGCAACGAGATCTACATGATTCTGTAAACGATATTCAAAAAAATGGTTAGCTTAATTATTATTTTCAACTTTTTTACATTTTTGTTTAAAACTCGTACTTTTGCTTTACTATTTAAACACCAATTGATGAAAAAACTGGTAAGGCCAATCAAAATTGTGATTTTATTGCACGTTATTACATTTTTCATTACAATTACTTGATGCTGTTACTTTTTTTTACATAATAGTCCTTGCTTTATACTAGAAAAATTATTCAACTTATTTTATATATCTATGCATGTTTTTGAAAAACTTGTAGGATTTTTTTATTGACTAATTAGGGAATTTAATATACGATCTTAGTTTATTAGAATATAAAGTTTCATGGAATATAAAATAATACGTAAATAAGGGTACACCAATGATTTGTATTTATAATACTTTATTATTTTTAAATATATAACAAAAATAAATTTTATTACAAAGAATAATAAAAAAATATGGCACATTTATATATTTATGCATGTTTATGACTTTATGGCATTTATGACTTCTAATACCATAATGAGTATAAGAACGGGTATTAAAGGAGATGACACCATTAATTGTCATAAAGCATTTTCCATTGGGGTTAATTTAATAACAAAATCGATAGGAATATCGTTTGATAAATTGAAATTTACAAGAAAGAACAACGTTTTACCTTTACAAGCTGTAACGTCGATTAAATTAGATAATGATATATTGTTATCGTAAACCCAACATTAATATTACAAAGAATTTCAATAGCTCCCAAAGATAAGCAAGATCTGCAAAATTATTTAAGTTATGAATTGGCCCCATATTCACTTTCACTTTTTGACAACGGCCAAATGCGAAAAACCACAAAATCAAAATTATTTGAGTCTTTCACACCATTGCCAGAAAATTTCTCGATAGAAAATCCATCGTACGTAATTGATGGTGGATGTTTATTGCATACCGTTGTAAGGTATCAAAAAGATAATTTTGAAAATATTCTAGATAGATACGTAAGTTATGTCAAAAAACATTATTCTGAAAGCAGTACTATAGAGAGTAAACATGCGATCTGAGGCATTCTTTATTTGCTCCCATGGTTAGTATACGATTTTTTTGTCTAGTGAGGCCGAAAA
>UXGD01005134.1:0-15254 GCA_900474315.1 Torymus auratus
CGCACGCCGTGCGTGAAACAGCTACTTCGCGCACGCAAAACAAGCACGAAAAAGCCAGTTTCGCACACTCCGTTAAAAAAAATTATTTTATTAATTTTTCATGGGAACTGGTTCACCATCCAAATTCCTAATTAATTATTTTTTGTAAGTCAGATACGCTACAGTATTTAAAGTTATTTACGCAAATAATTTTTATATTTGCAACTCTTTGGACCATAATTACCCAAAATACAAAGGATGTCCCATGAAAATCCATCAAGCAGTTCCAAAGAAAAGTTACAACAAAATTAAAATATTGAAAATGCTATATCTTTGCATAAAACGGGTATAGCAACTTCTTCCTTAATTGATTTATTTTCTCATAAATAATGTCTTCTTATGATATATATATTGCTTTAAAATATAAAGGTATTTCAATCTCCTTTTTTCCGTGAAACTTAGATATCATAATCCAAAGGTCTATGAAACCCTAAAAAATCAAATAAATATTTAAGTGATACTCACATAATCCATTTGTTTCGGATTGTAGCCCATTATGTAAAAAAAGAAACTACTACAAATTTGTTTTCCGATCACTGGTATGGTGCAAACATTATTTGCAATGATATCCCAAAACATATTTTGAGGGAGAATTTCATGTATACCCAACGATTCGAAAAATTTCTGTACAATAATGTATATTAAGTAAAATTTAGATCTATTTTTATAACAAAATGATGTGCATATAAATTGATGATATATTGTAGCTGTTTATGTTTCCTAATAATCATATGTGTAGCTCTATCTATATTAAATAAACAAAAATTCACATAAATTTAGAACTAATTTTTACTGCACTTCGTGATAACAATGAGAAAGCCTTTGTCATAAGAGTAATAAGAACCTGGATTTTTTCCCGATTTTCAGCCAATAATTTTATTAGTGGCTGTTTAATATGTTTTTCATAAGTTGCTGGGCTCAATGCAATTGTCGCTCTAACATTTTTAGCAATCTCCGGTTTTTCTGAAGCCATAACAGAAAATGTTGTTACACCCATCGAGTGACCAATATAAAACAATGTATTATTGGTTATATTTACAATGTACGATATTACTGCAGGGACGTCGTACATTCCTTGTTCGTGCCAACTTGAAATAAAATAAAAATTTATTTTGAGATATGTTACAAATCATCTATCAACGAAAATAAACATAATGTGATTTATATGGAAATTAATTTTGAAACTCACGTAAAATTCCAGAATTTCACATCTGAAGTAGACAGTGATTTATGTTTTTTTGAATAAGTATTTCCTCTTGCATTTCCCATCCAGACATCATAACTTTGGTCTGATAAAATAAAAGCTGAAATTTATTATTATCGTTATTAGCATTACTGAAATGAATTATATTAATACAGATCAAGTATTTTTTTAAATTTTTTTATGATTAGGAATAAGAATATATAAGAAAATAAATACAAAAATAATACTTAAAACTTAAAATGAAGTTGAAATTATTTATATAATATTTATAATCATGAATAAAAATATATTTTTTTGTAAAAACATTAAATATGCAATTTTCTTGCATATAGTAGTCACATTGTCCAAACTTACGAAGAGCTCTATTTCTACCATTCTTTAACCAATCTAGTGAACTCGAACATAGTCCATGTTGTAAATATACTGGAATAGAACCTGGACCACCAGGTATTCGATGAACAGTCAACAAATATCCATCTTCGGTCGTAACTGTATGCGCCTCCACAGCATATCCTTCATTTTTTATAAAACTTTCCTAAAATTATAAGTATTTTATAATCACACGAAGACTTTTAAGACATGAAAGGTTTAATGATAAAAATCTTTTTCGATGAATGTGAATAGTGTTAGTTTTCATAAATTTAGCGCTAATCGGCGTTATAGCAGCCCTATGTTACCGGAATTCCAAGAATTATGTTTAATATATGTATTAGCATTAGATGAAAGGGCGATTGCGGCAGCCTCATAGTTAGGGTACACGATTCTTGATTGACCGAATCATTTCGGTTGTTACGAAATCTGTAACTTCGTAATATCAGAAAACGATAAATCAAATAAACATCAACTGTGTTCTGTTATGAATAATAAAATATAATTTAAATAGAGACTAAGCTTGAAACATGTAAAAATAATAATAATTTTTAAAACAGCTCAAATTTTCTCCTATCTTAAAAAAATGATCGATTGTTATGATATAATTTTATTCTTGCTATGTTACAAAAACAAAATTTACGGTGCGCGAAGCGCGCTTAGAGAATACTAGTGTTATAGAGTAAATATTTTATTCTAATTATGATAATTTTTATATCAATTTGCCAAAATATATAATGATTATCAAACATCAATGATACGATCAAAATAAGTTATAAAATTATGATATTAATTTATTTCACTAAAACTTACAGACGTCAGATCATCGACAAATTTTCCGCTTATCAGATGCAGATTATAAAATAGTACAAGCACGAGCATTGCAATAATGATATGTTTGAATGCTGTCTGAAAATCAAGTATATAATTTTTTTTAAATAATATTAAAATTAATAATATCATATAATAATAATACAGTACCTGTATTGCCATATTTTAATATAAAAGAGTAAAACAGGTTTACAAGGTACACTAATAAATAATTAACTTAACACTAAATCATTAATTTGGATAGATAATATCACTTAATTCTTGTAAGTTGCTTACTAATTATAAACTAGAAGATTGCCTTGACATTAAAATACATGTTGAGATTATAAATACAAATATATTTTAATTTAAACTATCTAATAAAAAAATGATTATAAAAGATGTAAAATAATATTGTCACCACAAACGAATAATCTTCTTTGCGGTAATCTTTAAATATACCCGCTATTATTGATGTTATTATTATCACACGTAGATAAAGAAAATAGTGCTAATACATTTAAGTGCATCGTCTTACAATGGTTGACTTCTGCTGGATTACAAGTAAACGACTGCCAGTCCACGTTTCTGCAATATAAAATTTCATCTCTTAGATTAAGCGATTCAGCAGCGGCTGATGTAGTGGGGATGTAACGCTATATTGACTATGAGAACCGATAGAAATCGGCCAATTTTTTTCCCTTAGTAACAACTTAGGAACACAGAAATTTTCCTCTACTCAGGATGTCATCGTGCAATAAAATCACGCAATATCTGTCGCGCAACAAAACCAGTTATTTTAAACTAAACAGTTTTCGCACTAATGAGCACTCAGTTGTAAAAGACATTGAGTTTATGAGACATTGATTTATAATCACTCAAAGATTTATAATCACTCTAAAAAAAATTATTTGAAACTTCTTCGAAAATTATTGATTTAAAAAAAAGAAAATAATGTAATCGTTTTTAGCTTTATAGACATTCTTAGGTAACTAAAAAAATGCACTAATTGAAATAATACCATGCGTTCTTAAAAAATCTAAGGGATAAAAATCTAAGAGAAAAAAGTCGCCTTGTATCATTCATAGCTTATTGCGCTGAAGTAAAAAATTTATATATCCAAAAAGAAAATACTATGATATTTGTCGTGGCAGAAAATAAAATTTAAAATAAAATTTGCTATGTTAAAAGAATTAATATTGCTCATAAAAGGAAAGTCACTTTAACTTATCTATTGGAATGTATGTATGTATGTATAAACAAATGTACCATTGAGAACTCGCAATTACATAAGAAATGGAGGAAGATTCGAGAAAAAAACGGCATGGCGTTACTTGGCGGAGAATCGAAACTCAGACCGTCCGTTTTCGCGACGAGTGCTCTTCCTCTGAGCTATCGATGCCTATATGCTCGTCTTTTTTCGAGTCATCGTCATAATTGCTGCAGATATAACCTGATCCGCCTCGTCATTGTGCAACCTATGCACACATAACACGTACGTCATACTTCAATAATTTTTGAATTATTTTTCCGTAACCCCTATACCTGAAATCGCACAACGAAAACAAATGAGTACCACAGTTAAAATTGAATCAAAAATAAAAATTTTTACAGAAAGTCAGAATAATTTTTCTTTAATGAGCAATATTTAGGTACGTTTGTAATATTCCAAATTTTATTTAAAAAATTTTGTTCCTATCATACCAAATATCTTAGTATTATATAAAAGTAATATTTTATCTGTTACAGTTATTATATGAATCGTCATGCCAAAAATGTCGTTTTCAACCAGCGAGTGTCCTGCAAAACTTGAGAAAGATGATGAATTATGAAGAACTAAAATTTATCATACAATTTCTTATTAACAATGATCAGTAGCAAACGTGGATTTATTTTACTTGCACGACGTCGAAATGTCATTGTTTGATTTATCATCGTACTTAATCGCGAAAAACGATGTATGAGTTCATTTACACACAGATTTTACTCTCAAAAAAACAAGATTTGTAGAATATAGTGAAATCGTTAAAAAAAACTAGCTGAAGAAAACTTATAAGAAGTATAAAAAAAAAACTTATAATTAGAAATAGCTGAAAAAAACAAGAAGTGGTGTCAAACGTAGTTTGAATCTTGTTCTTATTCTATTTTCTTACGTAACTTCATGAACGCATAATTTTAAATATTAGACACGAAATAATTCATAATATGGTTAATAAACTGGCGTTTAATATAATTGATAACAATGATATGATCCTCACACACTATAAACGAGAAACGCTTGAGGACCGATATTTGTCGCTGGTGGGTACTGTCGGACTCTCTCCTACCTGTATTTTTTATATATTTCTGAGATATGTATACTATTTATTTTAGCTACCTATTAATTGTTTCAATTTTTATCTTTGCATTTACATTAGGACAACCCCAAAACTACAGTAGACAAACAGTTCTACTCTCATAAATGAAGAATATAATCACTTCTCATATAAACTTTGAAATTTTGTTATTTAAAAATCAATTAATTTAATTTTATTTATTTGTTTCAATATTTATTCAAAATTATTCAGTTTACTATTCCAAATTACTATTTAGATTACTACATATAATAGTCAAAACATATTTGACACATTTTATTCCTTTTGGAATTTCATTTCCTCTAATACAAAAGAATAAAAACAAAGAAAAAGCAGTTCAGAGACATGTGTCGCCGTCGATGAAAGCGGAGAAGCCGAATTACGGAACTTGAAAATCAGTCGGCGCGTGCAAAAGTAAGTTAAAAGCCAGAAAAAAGGCGTGGACGTATGCAAACGAAGAAGACGTTAAAAAGCCGGGACACTCGCGCTCGCAGAAGAAGAAAGGTATAGCCGGCTCTACGACGGTTCGCACAGCAGTCCCTTGGATTCCTTTCTTTGCCCTTCATTTTCAATGCAGATAGATTCGGCCGCCATAAGGGACTCGTTCCTCGCGAAGTGAAAAATAATCAGAAAAGGCGCTGAAAAGGAAACGTACGGGGCGCGAAAAGCGGGAGAGGGGGGGACAGAGAGACCGCGAGCAAACGAGGTACGGGGACGACGGAACGAACGAAATAAAACGGAGAAAGGCAAGGGAAGAAAGAGGCGGGAGGAGAACGAGAAAAAGAGAGAAAAAAGGAACACAAGGCTTTCTCGAGCCTCGTGAAAAACGCGGACGTTAGGAGGGTACAGCGCGGGGGGGAGCGAAGCGGAGGAAAGTCCGGCGGAGAGAGACGAAGAAAGAGAGATAGAGAGAGAAAGAGAGAGGGAGAGGGCGGAATGGAAAAAGAGAATCGACACGTGGCGCTCGGGAGAGAGAGAAACTTTAATGACATTTCTTATTTCCAACAGCGGCCTCGCGCTTACCACCGACCCACCTCGACACCCCGTCTTATCCCCTCCTCCCCCCGCCTCTTCCTCCTTCGCACCTTCTCTCGGCCTCTCTCGTCGTCTTCACGCCTTTTCCCTGAGAGCCTGCGCTTTTTCGCAGCGTATACGCGGCGGCTGCGCCGTGCGACTCCTCTTTTTACTTCTCAAAGTTATCCCGCGTTAATTAATGTAATATCCGAGCTCGCCCCCTCCATCCATTGACTGATGTACGCGCCCTCCTTCCACCTCCCTTCTTCTCGCCCGAGTCCCCCCAGGAGAGAACGAGAGGAAAATATCGAGTGACGAGAGAGCGAACACACGCGGGTTTAATTTTCGCAAGCCGAGAAGCAGTAGTCGGGCTCTGCGCGTCTAAGGAATTATTTAAATTATGTTTGAGATTATTTTCTTGAAGGATTTTTATTGAGGCAAGGTCTACCGTGACTGTTTGCGATGCTGCGACCAAGGAAGAACGTACCGTGTCACTTTGCAAAAAGCAACACTTCTAACGAATGGAATATATAGTAAATGAAAAAAAAAATTGTTATAATTATCTTTGAAAAGTTCTAATTATATTTAGTAATTAAACCTTTGAGACTAATTATGTCGTGGATAGATCAATAGTATGTTGCGTTTCCTTACTCTTCTTATCAACAAGTTTTATATATAAATAATATTTAAATCGAATATTCATCGGTGAAGTTTTAGCTCCCATTTATCGTTGAATAATATATAAGAAATATCGGACGTCTCAAATGACTCAATTAACGTTATTTCAGTATACCGGCCATAAATATCTCGGCGCAATATAACGATTTACCAGTAGAAGCGTAGTAAAGAAAGCTTTCGACATATTATTAGTAGCTGTTATTATTTTTTTAACATTTATCTCTTCAGACATATTAATGATATTAGTGCACGTCGAGTAACGACTATAACTACTACATTTTGCACTTTAAGCACTTTCAATCGAAACTTATCTCCGACTCCGTAATGAAGGAAAACATGAATTTTTCGTTTAATTAACTTTTATATAATATGTAATCAAACGAGAATGGGAAAACTATGCAGAGTTTTTTCGAGTAGAAAGTAAAAAATTTCTTTAAAGAAGTTCATCTAGTGATTTATTCACTTTAGATTACTTCGTGATCATTGTTCCTCCGCCGTCTCTCTTTCTCTTCCTCACTCTTTTGGTATTCTCTTGGCCCGTCGTCGGCAATCCCTTCTTCAGTCTCCAAGAAATCTCTCTCTTTCTGAATCTCCGACGAACGAATCCGACCTTTCCAAGATTATAAGATAAGTAGTCGAAGAAAAGATAAACGATTACTAGTATCGATTTGGCATCATTGAAAGACTGACAGATTTTTTTTAATTTAGAAGAATGTCTAATCTTGATAGCAGGTTATGAATTACAGATTTCCTTACTCTTTAATATTACACTCGAATGATATTAAATTAATATTGCAGTTCAATTATTGTGGAGAGGAATATGATTTTCAAATTTGAAAAAATTATACGTTCAAGAGGTCTTGAGAAAATTTTCTATTTTCATTCTCAATATTCCAAAAATAAACCTATCAAATATATGTTTTAACAATTATTATGAAGTAATTTTATTAAATGTGAAGATTACTCAACTTCGCTTGAATTGCATTTTATGTTATTCGTAAAATCAATAATTTTTATAGATATTTCCATAACAATAGGACAATAAAAGCCTCAGCAAAGCAAGGCAGAGGGGAAATAAAAATTGTCATATTGCAATATCCGTTCGAAACCGAAAAATCGTAACAAACTCCGTGGTAGGACCGCGCGCTATAATAACAATCCCGTCCGGTGAGGCGCGCGCGTCGGCTTTTTTTTCTTCGTATCGAAGAATGTAAAAGAAAAAAAGAAAAGAGGAGGGCGGGGAAGAGGAGAAACGCCGAAGCGGGTCGTGCCGAACTCCGTATATAAAGCGGTTTTACGGGAAAACTGTAAAAGATAACCGAGAGTCGTGAAATAAGTAAGTATAGAGGGGGATAAAAGAAGCGAACGACAGTAAGATGTAGTATCAAATCAACTTCCTTCGCCCTCGAGATTATTTCGCCGTCGTCGTCGTCGTCGTCGTCATCTTGCGGTCGCGGCCGTATTACGCCGCGACTTCTCAACCGATATACCTTCCACTCTTTCGGCGACTTCGATTCCACCTTACGCTCGCGCACCGCGAAGATTAAAACAAGTAGCGACCGCGGCTCTTGAAACGGCTGCGACTTTTTCCTCTTTCTCTCGCGAAATATGGCCGTTGATAAAAAAAAATAAAGAGAGAGGCGAACGAAGCCTGAGGGGATGGACAGTAAAGGGAACTGCGCGCTGAGCAGGAGGGGGCGACGTGCGAGCTAAAAAGGCATAAAAAGACGCGGGGTAGGCGCGCGCGAGGGAGAAAATAACGCGCCCCAGGCGGTAAAAGCCCGAATGATAACCGCCACCGTCGCGCGGACTTTCTCGATTTTTCGCTCCTCATAGCGCGCGTCTTATATTATTATTACACCTTCGCTCACGGGATATAATAACCGCGCCGCGCGCGTGGGATTTTAACGTCGCGGCTCGTCAATAATTTCGATGACGCGAGTGTATATAGCGCGCTATGCAGCTGCGAAAGCAACCAGACCGCGCGCCTCGGATTTCCGAGTATCCTTACCTCGAGTAAGGTCAATATTTCCCTTTGTGCGAACCACCTACCCCCCTCTCTCTCTCGCTCTCGAGTGCAGCTACGATTACGCCCGCTACCGCGTGTTTTATCTTCATTTTCCCTCGGGCAGTGAGGGTTGGAGGGGGATGAGCGGCATTCTCGTTCGCGCCCTGGCTAAACGCCGCCGTGGCGCACGCGGCGGGCAGCGAGGAATCAAGATCGGCCGGCGCCCGAGCGTGCAATTAAATTCGAGGCTGAATAAAGTGCCCGGTGCAGCGCGAGAGAGGAAGACATGGCCGCGCATACGGAAGAGGCGCACTATAGCTGGCTTTTTATCTTCGCGTAATTGCGCCCTGCGCCCTGGAATTAAAAGTAAATGGACTTTTTAGGATCGGATGAATATGTGTATACGTCGTGCGGGAGGGCAAATAAGAATTTTGAAAGATTGAGAAGAGGTAGAGACGAATTTTTTCTTTTCCGTATAGTGTATATGCAAGCTGATAAGCTTAGCCAATTCCGGGAAATGTTTTTATTGTTGAGTTAAAGAAAGTTAAATAGATTTGGATGATCGTATCTTGAGTTTTATTGCATTTACGTTTTATTTTAAGGTAATTAAAGTCATGGATAAATAAAGTTCAATGAATAAAAACAGCAACTGTGTAGTGAGTTTAGTATTCTTGCAGAGATTTAAAAGATAATTATAGTTATCTATATTAGAACTCTGTTTAAAATAAGACTTTTTCTCTTCTAAATGTTTCATTAAAAACTTGAACTGTTATTAAGAGTTATTATCGTTAGAGTTATAGTTAGAATTGTTTGGAGTTAATCAAAGTAGTTCGAAATATAATAAGTAAGAAATTAACATTTTTAGATTTTAAGAAAACGTTTTAAAAAACACTTTTACAAACATAATAATCTATTTCATTTAAGAAGTTTCGCATATAGGCTTAAAAATATGAATAAAAACTAGAGAAAAAAAAAAGTTTAAATTAAAAATTAAAGTTTTGTCAATGTTATTATAAAGTTAAAAGCTACGGAAAAAGTGTACTAAAATCAGAGAAGTATAGAGCGGCCGTTAGCGATTTTTTAGCCTATTTTAGTGGCTATCGTATCTTTAATGAAAATTAATTTAATTTCATATTTTCATTTTATTTACTATTAATACAATCATCTGTAAGACTCTTCTAGACTAAAGGATTATTTCTTTTTTCAACATTTTCTTAAAATCGTACTGAAAATGTCTATAACTTATGCCATATCTCAAAGTTTGAGCACACTCCATAACTCGAAAGTTACAGACATTCTCATAGTAAGATTGATATAACACGCATATAAAAAATTAATTATTAAATAAGACTAAAAAAACTACAAAACTCAATTACTATAAGAATATGTGATTTAATTATTTTAGGTATTTATTTTATCAGCAAATGTTAGATAGTGGGAGAACATTTACAAGAATGGTTTTCTTATTCTGAGGATCAGTTCCTTACAACAATAAAAAGACATCGATCAACGATAAGTTTATCGACTGAGCGATCTCTTTGACAACCACCGTACTTACTATGTTAATTAATTGCTATGTAATTGTATTTTGGGCATACCAAATAGACACAATATTATATAGATTATTCGTTTAAAAATAATATAATATGTAATTATGTGCAAGTTGTCTTTAAGAAACATTATTTCTTTTATAGTCAACCCTTATAATGCTGACACAAATTATTATACAAAAAAATTAATTTTAATACATATTCAGTAACAATATAAGGCCTTTAACATGAAAAATCATCTTGACCAATAAATAAATTATAAATACATTCTCAAGCAAAATTTCTCTTGCACACATTGCTATCAAAGTAGGTCACTTATATGCGCTCTACGTGCACAGACTGACGTCAACATAATTTTACATTTAAAATTCAATCACGAAGAATACGTTGCCATGGCACGCCTAATGTCCGAAGCAAACAGAGTCAGCGCAATATTTTGATAGCATTTTCCAAAAACAAGAATCGAAGTAAATACGAAAACAACATCTGTTCCAATTCGATATAATATATAATATCTAATGTCATCAATGGTAGCGCGATAACATCGTTTCCTCGTATCAGTGTAAATAGCCTCTCTACCTCGTCAATATGTCCCCCCTGGACATTGAACGCATCTTCACGGGAATTGAAAAAAAAACTTGCATCCGCTTTTTTATCTTAAATTCTTAAGAGAAATCTTGTAAAAAATTGTGAATTTTTACAAAACTATAAAAAAAATTAATTTACAAAGAATGAATGGGCCCGTATATAATAGCAAATCTCGATTCATATTCTGAGTAATCTATTATTGTATACATATACACTTTATATCAAATAAAACCTCGATAATAAAAATTGGTAGAACTTGTATTCTCTTCTCATAAAGAACACAGCCTTGCTAACACAGTTATCAGCAGTCTTTTTTCTCCTCGAACGTTTGTGAGAATCATCTCCTCTTTTCCTCCACTGCAAACATCCGCAACACCTTATCGACGAAGGTTCATCTGCGAGCAATATACGTGAAGTCCCGTCGGAATATCGCAGCGATTCCAGTGAAAATCGTCGCTATCCCTCTCCTCGCCTTCACTGTTTGATCTCATCCCCATAAAAGCACAGCGCGATTTTCGTCCTCCCTCTCCGACCAAATCCAAAAAGTCAACGGGACACGCGCCACATGCCAATCAGCAGATAAGACGGGAATAAAACGCGACGAGTGTGCGTCCGTCCGTATCGCTGTATAAGCGACTGTTGCGAGATCTCGCTCGCGGAACATACGAAATTATTTCGCGATTTTATCAGTCGAAAGCATTAGATCTTTACGTGTGTGTGTGTACGCGCAGAGGGGAAAATCGCGCTTTTCGTAGAAAAGGTCAGTCCGTCCGGGAAAAAGTCAGCTGGATTTGAGAAGAGGGAGAAGATGCCGCGGATAAAGAGGCGAAAGAAACGAGATTGGCAGGTTGTGTCTCTTGGAAAAAAGGCGAAGGCAGGGGGGGCGGGCGAACAGAAAAAACAAAAGCTCGGCAAAAGAAAGAAAAAGAAAAAGAGAGTGGAAGAGAGAGAGAGAGGAGACTCGTGAAATGGGGATGGCTCGTCGAGGTAAATGAATCGAATTCAGGTCCTCGACGCGACGGGGGGGAGGTGGAGTAGTGGGGGATGGGTGGGCGAAGCTTACGTGTCGCGGTGGAACGCGGATGCGAATGAAAGCCCCTTGAATTATCGGCCATTAGATGACTGGAATTGTCAAGATTGGGGAGCGGATGAGGCGAATCCCTGGCTTCTCTCTCTCGCTCTCACTCTACCTTGGCATTGCGCGGCTAACAGCTTCGCCAATCTTGAGGCAATTGCCCTGGCGCAGGGCCTGGAAAATAGAAATGGATTAGTGGCTGGAGAGTGACGCATTCACCTCGAATGGGTAGCTGAAGAGAGAGAGAGAGGGAGGGGAGGGAGAGGAGCACTTGAGCTTTGCGGCTGCAGCGGCGATGACGACGACGGCGGCGGCGACGCAAGTAGCGCTTATGGACTACTATACTTGCATCGTGCGGCAGTGCGCCTCCCCCTCCTCTTATATGAGCGAGACGAGTGGCAATTTTCCCCCGCTTTATGCGTGTATTAGGTATACGATGTGTGTATAAGGGTTAGCGCCGTGACTGCTACGTGCAACGTGCAGGTAGTATGTACATATATACACATTGTGACGCGTTTTGCGCACGAGAGAGGGAGAGCTGGAGACTCGAGTCTTCTAATTCGTCACTCTGATTCTTATTGAATGGCAATTTGCCACGAGAGAGCTTTCAGGTGTAATTCGGTAGGGTGCGTAATCGTGTCTCGGGATTTTCTATGCTTCGATAATTAGGTGACGAGGAGCGAATTATTATGGAGAATTATATTATCAATATATTAAGAAAATATTATTAATTATATTAAATGCGCTTTATAATTAATTTTAAAATATTGAATTTTAAATAATTATTAATTACTTTATAATTAATGATAAAATATTCAAGCACTTTACGATATATCTCGAGAAAACTTATTTGTTTTATAAACAAGTTATAAATGAAGTAAAGATAAAAATTATTGACGATAAAATGAGACTGTATAACACTTACATTATTGCGCAATGATCAAACTTATTTTAAAAACATAAGGACTGTTTACTAACTTTCCCTATTTTGTAAGAGAACATTTTGTAATTGAACTGTGACTGAACAATCGATATAAAATTCTATTATAAAATTTTAACAAGACTTGTAAAACTTTTATCGACATTCCGGAACAACGTATATATAACTTTTCAAGTTTTCCTCTAATCAACATTGCTTCCTATATGAATATCGATAAAATGTTGCTTTAACAAAATTAAATTATTGTACACTTTAACGTAATGAATGTAATTTTCAAGACCATTAACACGAAATCTCATTAACCACTTTGCCTAACAAGCAATCCTTTTCGCGAACGCGCGCGTTCGCCCTTTTTCCACCCTCTCCTCTCTCGGGGGCAAAAGCCCTTCTCCTCGAGAGGGTACGAGAGAGAGAGAGAGCGAACTCTTTCGTGCTCGCGCGTCGCTATAGCCCCCCACCTTCCCCTCCCTCTCTCGATCGAAGATCGGACACATAATCGATATTCAATTCGGTAATGTGCAACGACGTTTTCGACGCTCGGCCCACTTTTCGAGCCCAGTGACTTCGGAGCGAACGTCTCCACGTGTGATAGAAAAATCACGTTCGCTCCTATCCTCCCAGCGGTTCGAATGAGATTTCGGTTCGCTGCCCTCCGCTCAAATTTCGGAAAGCTTTCTAATAATTTAGAATAACAGTGAAATCGATGTTATAAAATGTTGAATTTGGCTACATTTTTATACAGGGTGAAAGGCCATGATTACTATGAGATTTTCTTAAAAAGTTTAATAAAAAGCTAGGAGGTTTTGTGTATTAGCTTTTACAATGATATATAAATACTTATTAATTATTCATCAGGCTGTGTCATCAATTTAAATGTGTTTTAATTTGAAATCATAAATTTAATACCATTCACTTATCAGTTATATTATTTACTTCCAATTAAATGCTTGAAAATCATACGTTAAAATTTAATGTTTTAATTTTAAATCAGTAAATACTATATTATTAATATCGTCGATTTGCATTTGAAATATTATTTTACACTTGTATGTTATTAATATATTATTGTCATAATAAAAGTCTTTATGTATTAATAATGGTTTGATTTTACACTTGTCAACAATCGCAAATACAGTTTATTTAAATGAATTGTCAATTAATAATACACTTTTCGTATTCTCAAAACCGTAATATTTAAAATTTTACATACCTATAATCTACTCTATATTGAATCGCGAATTTTTGAATATTATACAGGGGGGCAAAATAAAGAGCATTGAAATGATAAATAATTCCACATTAAAATATTGTAAGCTTTTATGCAATCACATAAAATTTTATTAAAATATAATTGCAAAAGAAAAGTTCATAGAAATTAATCTAATTATTTCGAGCTTAATGTATAAGAAAAGCAACAATTTGTAAGTTTATTGTAATTTTTTGGTTTTTAAAAAACTACTATCTACAAAATAACCAACATTAGTAAGAGAAGCCCGTATACATCCAAGTACGCGGAAAATCATCCCGGCCTCTTCGAGACAACCGCGTTGAGTATACATCTACATGCCCGCGTATAGAAAGAGCAAGAGACGGAAAGCAGCGAATTCAGAGAACGGCATTTCCCGCGCGAGAAGCCAGACAATACAATAGGTCGCGTGTGCTCCTCGATATGCACTCATCTCACTTGCGCGCCCGAACGAGAGACGGTGAAATCTTCGGCGCATCTATATATATATAGTTGTAAATATACATGCAGGTATATGTATATACATAAAGAGGAGATGCGGGGAGCTCAAACATCCCTCAAACGAAAGGCTAGGCAATGATATCTCGCTGGCAAACAAATACGAATGAATTTCTGCGCATCTGCTCGCGAACTCTCTCTCTCCCGCTCGCGCAAGCATCTCTCTTTTATTATCCCTGGCTTTTTCCGGGCAGATATGTTACGTTCAATCAAGCAATCGGCTAAAGTGCAGTGAGATATAAGAGCCGAGCTTAGGTGAACGCACGATCCCTTCGCCCTGTCGTATATATGTATATAGATATATATATATATATATTGGAGGTTTGAGTTTGCAACTAGCGCTGCTGCACGAAGATAGGAGGTGGGCTAACGAAAGAGCATTTGTATCGTTAGAGTTTATTCAGCAGAGTACACGGGGTATTGTAAGAACAAATATGGGGTATCGTGGAAGATGTTCCCGCAATTGGCGAGGTCTGCCTTCCTTCTTTATCGATTTGTTTACTATATCAATTTTCCGCGATTTTCGCGTGCTCGATGTTTTTCGTTCCACTTAATAATTCGATATTGAGCAGTAAACATTCATTTATTTATTATCCTGATAGCAGCAATTTTGTTAAAAAATTAGGATTTTTTGGCGCGGCTCAGATACTGTAATAAAAGAATTCGAGTAATATCTTATATACCTAAAGTGTTTATTAATTAAATGTCATAGTGTTCGCATGGAGGTAAAGGGAAAATGCACGCTGTCGGTGAATTTTCTGGCATCTTCTTCCTTATCTCTGAAGATCTACATTAAAGTGACTTCCACCCTGCTAAAAATGTTAACTAACGGTTGGCGAGCCGTTGGCCAATTTTGAAATTAAAAACGTCACACCATGATT
>UXGD01005135.1:0-15250 GCA_900474315.1 Torymus auratus
CAAGAGAGAAATTTTTAAGAATTTCCAAGAGCGAGACAATAATTACAGAAATATTGTATTATCTCGCTCTCGCGCAGGCCTAGTTTTAAATTAAAGCTTTTATTTTGAACTTCCACGTTGTCTGTGGTACAGATAGTTATTAGAACTTTTAGGTATAAAGGTTACCGAAAACATTCATTTCCCCTAGATTTTTCAAAAAATGCTGATACCTCTATATATGGGTATTATAGTAAGGCCCAGTTTGTAAGAAACCAAAACATGTGTCCATTATTATTTAGCAAATAAAAGCATAAAAATCCAGGACCCCTGGTGCTCCCTTTATTAGTTTCTTTTCCACCGCGTTTCTGCGGAAAGGTCGGGAAGAGGATTATCGTAGTGAGATTTCGGAAGTGTTTTCTTATTTTTTAAGTTCATAAACGATCTTTTTTACAGAATAATTCGCGTTAAAAGAAGATTATCTTTTAAATATTTTCTTAGAATAAAAGTTAATGTAAAAAACTACCACAAAGGTTTTTTAATGGTACAAGATCTTCCTTATACACTTTAAAGTCTAAGGGTAATTTATAAATCAATCAAAAAGGCAAAATGAAAATAAATATTATACATACAGCATAGAACTAATAATATTAAGTCTTATAATACTTGCATACTTTTTAAGACATCATACATGATACTCTGAGAAAAAAAAAATGAAAAATTAATAAGCTGTTAATCAATTATTAAAAAAATAAGTAGCTATTATATCTTTAGCGCATTATATTTTAATTAATTTTGTTTTTCAACTCATGGAGAGTAATTATTTTAACAAGAACTTTTTTTCGCCGATTTCGAGGTGATCGGATGTGTGAGGGCATTTAATTGGACACGTGTTTTTTAAATGATCAAGAAAATTATTTAATTTATAATAAGTAAGCTTTTTAACTAAGAATTATTTCAATATGTTACATTATATATTTGTTTGAATCAATTTAGAAATCTTTAAAATATCTTTAAATTATTATTTAAAATAAATATATTTTACGTAATTATGCCTTATTATGATATATTTGAGTATTTATTTTTAATTATTTATTATTAGTAAATCCTTAAAGACTAAATCTGGGGATTCCAGCAGTGATTCTGTTTTATTATTGATAGAAACGAGTTGCACAAGAGTTGACAGAAATATATACCATCTTTTACGTCTTCACTTTCAAATCAATAGGGTATATCGAGAGCGTAGACTTTCTTTCAATCAAATTCTTAAATATTTTATTAGAATACTTTTTTATAGCACCTTGTTTAAGTATCACGTCACTTTCTTTTATAACGTGATGTTATCGCAAGACATACGTTGCTTCAACCCTATTTCTTTAAATCAAAGACCGTGTTACCATTTTAATTAAACTTATAATTTGATGCAATTTTTCTTAATTTTTTGTGGATTTATACATCACAACGTGCATTGCCTAAAATAATATATCCAGCCCTTTAATCATTCATTTTAAATCCAAATTCTCAAGAAAGAAAACCTATGTAAAATGCAACATTATCCCTCGAAACATACAACCCTAAAAAAACTCGTTACACAAATATTTGCACACACATACACACAGACATACACAAAGCTCACCGACGCATGAATTTCAATTTGCAAAACGCCATTTAAAAGCAAAACCGCACCGCGCGCAATTCCATTACCTCGAAGCTTCAACTCGTCGATCCAGCTCGAAATTACAACTGCCAAAAAAGTCCTAAAACCCCCTCCCGCCGCATCACATCCATACGTTAATCGCGGCAAACTCTTTTGCCTCCCCCCACCCGCATCATCCTCTTCCGTGTTGCCAACTCTTCGCCTCGTCAAACAAGCTTCCCCTCCGGCTTTAAAAAAAAACATAACAAAAAGAAAACAAGCCTCTGCGCGTTGCACCTCGAGCAAAATCAGCCACGAAATCCCGGGCGCGGCGATTCCGCAAAAACTCATACCATTACGGGAGCGGGGAGGAGGACAACACGCATATATATATACACACATATAGCCCGGGGCCCTCTCTTCCCCTTAGTCCGCCATTGGGTTTCCCCATAGGCATACACGCGGCCTGGCGATGATCGACACACATACACACACTGCGAAACGAGAGTAAGTACGCGGCTGCCAGAGGAGGGGGGAGTGAGAGAGAGAGCAAGTACGAGTTTCTGCCGTATTAGCGGCCATGACGTACGAGGCACGAAGAGGCACCTATACCTCACTCTCTCTCTTGCGCGCACGCGGTGTACTTTACGAGCCTCGCGCAAAAGTAGACTTACGTATATACACACACACGTATATATACAGCACTGGCGAGAGAGAGAGAGAGGGGGGATCGCTGGAGCGTGAAATCAATTACCTTCCACGAGGGGATTGGTCGTTGTTGAACACGCCCAGCGCTGGTAACGGGCCAATAGGACGGCAGAGAGAGGAAACGAGGGGGAGGGCGCGCGCGCGGCCCTCGTTACCGGCGAGATGCATTGGGCTACCGTTTCTTCTTCTCTTGCTGCTGCTTGCAGTACTTACTCCTGCAGGCCGAGGCGGATGGATGGGATATAGTTTGCGCTCGCGCGCGTTTGGAGCTGGCGATTTCTTTCTTTTTGTCATTTTTCGATTTCCCGTGGTTGGTGCCGCCGAGCGCTCGTTTGTCTAGCTCTCTTTGTGTTTAATTTGAGCGAGGGGGCTTAGGTTTTATTAGCGGAGGATGTATAGGTATAGAGAGGGTTGAAAAGTGTTCTTTGCCTTTTTATAGGCGCGTGCAGCGTATATCATGGTTTATTTGTTGTTCGCAGAGGGAGCATTATAAGATACATTTTTATGTAGGATTATTGTATGAGATATGTACAGTGTATTGTATATATACTGGGCGGTGAATAAATCATGGTATATATATATACTTGTTTTGTAAGGAATAATTTAAGCGAAATGTTTATTACTTACGTGCGAGTGAGGGCTTGGTCAGCGGTCGTTATATGTATAATACATTTTTGTATAGCTTTGCAGTTAAGAAGGGAACGGTATTGGTGAAAAGTGAAATTAATGTAGATATGTAGAAAAATAAATTGAAAAATTATTTGTTTAACGTGTTAGACCTGCACTGAATTTAATTAGTTTTTTATTATTGTCGTTGTAGCGCAGAAATTTCGGAGCATCTATGTTATGAAGTATTATGTCGACTCATATCGTTTAAACGAAAATTTTACTTTACTGTATACGAAATATATTTCTTTTATTATATATTATATTATAAAAGATTTTTTAAGCTGAAAGCTTAAAAAACAGTTTATCTATGACGAAAGTGTGATGTTAAAAAAAAAATGTAATTTATTTTTCGAGTCTTGTGATTTATAAAATAAATACCGGTGTTGAGTACTTATATCTTATATATAAGCGTACAAAATTATTCTAATCCATCAATATTAAAATTATGTGAATTATAATTATTATAAAAGAGAAATATAATCGTAAGATTTGCTCGTTTAATTATACATCGAAAAGATTATATACTCGATGTATATACACTGCTTGAAAGTAACAAGATTGTGTAAAATTTTTCCAACTATATAATTACTATTGTACAGAAATTTTCTTAATCGAATTTCTAATATCTCTGTAACACATAAAAACATTCGTATATTGAAAAAAACACTTTCAGAAAAATGTCATTTCAACTGTATAACCCCTTTCACATCGTCATTAAATTTCCCTTCACAATTACAACGAATCTCGCTCCCCACGTCCTGAAACTCTCGAAATCAATTCACCACAAATCACACGCAAACCAACCCGTCCAGCGCCGTCATACCGCAGTCGATCCTCAAAGCCTCATCCGCCTTATGCTCGCGCGCGCGGTGAAAAAGTTCGTCAAACAAGGCGATATTTATTGCAGCCGTTATACATATGCGTGTATAATACGCGCATCTCTCTTACTCGCCACGGGGCACCCCATCATAATATACACAGGTAACCCTCTCTCTTAAGCACTTGAAACTGCACGCGCAATGTTCTCAGGGCGCTTGCGCGCGCGCGTTCATTATATCATGCGCGCAAATTATATGTGGGATTCAAAGTGTAGCCTCTCATCTACCTCGAGTACTATAATCAGCGGGGACCGAACGAAATCGCGCGCGGAGAGCCCCAAAGCCCTCCCCCTTTGTTTTAAGACGTTTAATAAGACGCTCATATCGTGCGCGCATAGGTCGTGCGCGCGCGTGCCCTCTTTTGTATTTAAATATGAGCGCGCGTTTTTACGGAAACTTTATAAGACGTATAGAGAGGGGGAGACGATGATTTTCGTATAATTTATTACGGCCGTATATATATTGTCGGGATGTATAATGAGACGGTGGGGTCTGCGGTGTATATTGTATGGTATACCGTAAAAATGATATTCGGGGAGATTGGAGCTGACTGATATAGGAGGGAAAATTGTTATATTGATATTTTAAAGAAGGGGTATTGTAGGAAATGATGCGGTTTTTTGGGAGGGGGGGATGCTATATATAGTGAGTATTGTATATAAGTAGGGCTGTGATTAAAAGTATAGGAAGAGGTTAATTGTTTTCGAAATAGTAGGGCTACACGAGAGCAAGACAATACAATATTTCTGTAATTATTGTCTCGCTCTTATAAATTCTTGAAATTTTTCTCTCGTCTTGGTCTTTTCAGTCAATATGAAAAGTATTATTGTTTTGTCTTGAAATTGTTGATCATATCATTCCTCATCACCCCCGGCTGTTCGGGATTAACAATTTTTTAAATAATCGACTCACTTATCGTCGCACCTTTACGTAACTTCTTTTTTTGCGTGGACCTCCCGTTCCCCGACTATTTCGGTTACGAGTTTTTTAAATAATTGATTCGTTCATTGTCGCACGTTTCCGTAGCTCCCTTTTTGGCGAGAACCTCGTACCCCTCGGGTATTTGGTTTTCAAATCTTTTTAAATGATTCACTATTAAAAATGTCCTTACATTTAAGAAACTAGCTTTTAAGTTACAAAATTACTGAATTTTAAGAATAATGTAACTGAACGCAATTTAATGTACATACAAATATAAATAAAAACAATAAATTTCGGCACAAGTAAAATAAATACCAAATTTGAAATTTGATTTTTTCCGCCAAATATGTGCCGCCGGTCACTGTAGTTCGCACGCTGCCGCTAGGCGCCGCACCCCCTCCCTGTCGCCTCACGTACCTAAGTAAACCGGCCTAAGGGGATATAGTAGCGTTAGTAGCTGGTCCTCAGCAACTTCCGAAGTTGTTTTTATTTAAATAGTTATTATGATTATTTCGATAAATTATTGCGATTAGAAAATGCTAAATTATTTTCAAGACTAGACAAGATTCTTAACATTCTGTTCACCACAATCTTGATATTGAATCGAAAACTGTATCTAAATATGGTGTCGATTATCGTCTTGAATATTGAGGTAAGACAATACAATATGAAGATTAATCTTGCTATATCGTGCAGCCCTACGAAATTGTAGCATGTACTCAATTAATTGTGCAATTTATTGTTAATATAATAATGATGTACGTAGAAAATCATAAGAAATAGTATATTACGCACCTAGGGAGGAAAAAACTGGAACAGTCCATATCTCGTGTAAATTTCCACCCAAGCCAAAGGCGAGAATGACACATTTCCGTATTTGTTGTTGTTACTTTTGGCCCGGTATGAGGAAAAATAATATTATTTTAAATAAAATAACGCAATAAACTGTACAATGAATTGGATATAGTACTAAAAAGTACCATGCAAAATTTTTTATATAAATTATATATAATTATAATTAGCGCGTTTTTTTTCACATAATATATATTCCAATTATACAATTTTTCAGTGAGAGAATTTTCACGGAACAAATATATTTTTATTAGTAGCATATTACACATACGCTTCGTCGAACGAATTTCCGCTATATGATCTCTTAAGACCAGCATCAGTATATACCTATACAGTCCGTGTAAATCAAGACAGTCTTAAAAATCCACTTAATCGAACCGCAGCTACTGTATTTCAAACATCATTTAATACCTTAATATATATAATGCAATTGGAAATTCATTACACGCGATTGCAGACCTCATCAGGAGAAAAATCTAACACAGAACCATATACTAGGTTTACGACGCGCTCCGCGCGAGCTCGATCTCGCCACCGAAACGACCCATTATTGTATCCCGCTGCAGCAACAATTCAACGAACAAATTAAATTTTACATCATCCTGCATCTCCACTCGCGCATCTCTCTATATCATACCATCCATATAAACATCATTTATACGAACGATAAAACTCTCTCGCTCGCTTGTGTGCGCGGGAAAGAAAGTAGCCGAATGCCACTACATTATATGGTGCTAGATAGACTGTGTTCTGTACCGTCGATCGATATTAGAAAGCCCCCCTTCACTGTGTGGATACACACACACACGAACACCCGACGCGCGAGCAATAAATTTCAATTCAATTTGCCCGCGATCTATAATATTCGTATATATACATACTCTACGTATATACACTGCTCGCGATTAAACGTTAAGGAAAACTGAAATTAACAGCACCGTACCGCGTTCCACATAATAACTCATAAACGCTCGGGCACACGTTATAGACATCGCGGCCGGCGTTATACGCGCCTCATTAAAAAGGACTTTACCAATAGCTCGCGGCTCATACGCGTGTGCTCGCGCAGTGTGCAAAGGATTCGAAATAGAATCTTTCCGCAATAATAATCTCCACTCTCTCTCTCTCTTCTCCGCGCGCGTATTATACTTACACATAAATATACATCCGTCCGGAGAATGACGATCTTTCTCTCTCTCTCTTCAGTCTTCCCTTGGGCAAAAGAGAAAGAGAGAGCATGCTCGCACGTAAAAGCCAACACAGCCGTGACTTCCTGCACACACAAACACACACTAGTGCACTCTGGGGTGATGCGCTCTGCAGTCGTCATTTTACGCTTGATCATCTGGAAATCAGGCGTTGGTAAAAGCGAGAAATGATTTTTCGGACGATCTCCTAACCCCCCCTCTACACCCTTTACCCACTATACATATATACACACAACGAGCCGAAGACGGATTGTATATGTATGTTATATATACCTATATACAAGTCGCGTCGATATAGCATCCCCCATGTATATAGCAGCAGCACGTGAGCGAGCCCGCGCGGATTGTAGGCGGAGCTTATCGTAAAGCCACGCCCAGGTAACCCAGTCCCGGGTACCCCCACCACTGTGCCACTCGGTCGTCGCGAGCCGAAGCAAAAAATCCTCCAGATCTCATCAAGCTCGCGCGCCATTGGCCGCGTCAGCTGCATCGGAGTCTCATTGTACCCAATGGGAAAGGAGCGGAGCTGTTGGGAGTGGGGAGAAGTGGGTGTCGATCGACGAGGAGCCGAGGGTGTGGGGTCCGCTCGGCCGGCAGTCCCTCAGGAGCTCCGAACGCGGAAGCTGCGGCGCCCGTGACTCTTTTCAGGCCCAGCCGCTCTGTATGTGTGTGCTAGCAGCCTCGCTCGTTCTTCTTCTTCTTCCACGATACGGGGCCGTCGCTGCTGCTGCTGCTGGGTTTATCGTCGATCGTTTTTACCACACCAACTGGAGAGCAGGTGTGCTGCTGGTCTATCGTGGGTGTGAGGAGAGGCAGCTATACCGCATGTGTGTTGTTGTTGTTATCAGAAGCGGATCTCGACGGCTGGAGTTATTTTAGTGTTATAGTAAAACTAAAGAATAATAGTGATACATGAATCGCTGCTGCTGCTGTGGGACTGTGCGATAATTATTGTTACCTGTGGGACAGTTGTGAGGTTTAGAGTACCTATGTAGTTCGGAGAAAGCTGCATATCACGTGTGAAAGCTGTAATCGGATCGACGAGAAATGCTGAACTGTATAATACCTGACCGAGAGTTAATATAATAAAACAACCTGTTACCCGTGAGACCTGCTACACGCACCGCGTCTCGAATAATTTCCTGAAGTGCAAAATTCGTATTATTTTTCATTATTATTATCATGATGACCTCTAGTCGCACACGGCGTGTTGTTTGTACAGTGCAGTGATAAGGGGAAAATCCGAGCGACAGACACGGATCTATACGGACACGCGATATAAACCTAACCTATAAGATAATACGGTTGCAGAGCACGACGACGACGACGACGAGTACCGTATGCATATAATATATCCCCCATAATCAGTGGTGCAAGAAGCTACGAGAACTCTATTTTCTTTTGCTCGCGATCTCTCGGCGTGTATAATACTTATATATACGTGTCTCTCGTGGACGCGAGATGTGCAGCGCCGATCGGCGAGGAGGCGAGCCGAGATGCAGCGGGTGATAAGCCAACGACGACGCTCCAACAACTTCTCCGCAATCGTTCAGCTTCCGTCGCGTAATAGTGCCGCCGCTGATAACCGGTCGATCGATCATCGACTGCTGCTGCTGCAAAGATGCCGCGACCCTCGCGCGACACTTATGGCGACCAGAAGCCACCGTACTCCTACATCTCCCTCACGGCGATGGCGATCTGGTCGTCGAGGGATAAGATGCTGCCACTCGCCGAGATCTACAAATTCATAGCCGACAGGTTTCCCTATTACAGGAAGGACACGAGGCGGTGGCAGAACTCGCTCAGGCATAATCTCTCGTTCAACGATTGCTTTATCAAGGTGCGTTATATTGTCGTTGTTGTTGTGAGTGGATTATAGGGTGAACGATTGGATGTGAGGGTAGGTGGGTGAAGGGTTGCTATGGAGGATGTATAGGGTCGGGTGGAGAGCATCGGTGATTCTTACGTACGAATTATTGTCGATGGTATTAAGATGTAGCAAAAGAAACGTGCGTACTTGTCGTTACTGGTTTGACTGCATTATGAGATACATGCGGTATAATGTAGTCAGGAACGTGTTTTTTGAATTTTTATTGACTTTTTATCGATGTTTGCGGTTTAGAACAGTGACACGTGCTTTTAAACGTAGATTAAGTTGTTTTTTATAGTGCTATTTCTTGTATAGCGGTCCAAACGTTGACTTTTAAAGTTAATATTTATAGCTAGATTTTGATAAAAGAGTGTTACTAAATATATAACCAAAGTATAACTAAAACAATGAACAAATTTAACTATATGTCGTATACGAAGTGCGATTGAGATTTATGCTTCTGACAGGTTTGATTCCCGACAGTGTTTACGTTTGTATACACGCGGAGAGACCATAGAACGCTTTTCTCTAGCTATATATGCACTTATAGTTCTTCCGTTGTGGATAAGCCATATTGATTATTGCGTGACAATACTAGAGGCGACTCTTTTATATGGAAATTAATTATTTTTTTCGCAAATTAATTAATGAAGGCTTTTCGATTGCATAACACACACACAGCTGTTCGCAATGACATGCAAGCGGAATACACGTCTTTCTATACCGGCAACTAAATTCTTGTATAATATACGCAGAAGATTTTTAAATTAATTAAATTTTTCTTTTACAGTTATAACGTTAAAGGATGTAGTCGACAATTAACAATTCTGTATATAGGTATATATTTAAAAAAAATTGAAAACTCGAGGATCGAATGTCGTAAGCGCAGAAAATATTAGAAAAATAATTGTAAAATACACATATAGCATAACTCCGCGGCTTACTGCTATAATCCACGTTCCTTATGCAACAATGTATATAAACAAGATTTTCTAGAAAATTGAATTCCATCATATACTGATATAAAATAAATTTCCAATTAGCAATAACTAAAAAGCACACACACACGCAAACCGGATGCGCCATAACTTCTCCTGTATAATAACGCAAAACGAATTATCAGCAACCATTCCATTCCCTCCCATCTACCCTGCACCTACATATGTCTATTTACCTACCGCATGAAAATAATCCTCTGAATCAATTTCGCTATATTTACTCACGTCAGATATGTATCCCTCCTCTTCCGTCCGTAATGATCCACACATTGGCGAATTAACGCTCGCGTCGCTATATATAATATATTGATAAAAAGAAAATCAGCGCCGCTAATCATACGCATTAAACAGTAATAGTTTTTCCCGTAATTATTATTTACTCGAAACGTCCGGCATTAATGGCATTAGCGGCCCGCGAATGAATGACACTAATTATCAGTTATCTATTACACACTCACACGCGCGCGCGCGGCTATATTAAAACCCGCACTTTTTACCCGCATCTCTCTCGATCTCTCACGCGGCGCCCATGTCTGTGGTATAATTACAGCAGTTCAACGCTCCGGTAAAAATGCGAAATTATTTGCACACACACACACGTGCCTTGAGAAAACGAAAAGTTTCGTCAATTTGACACCTCGCTCTGCTATACTACTGTCATATTACACGTATGAATATATACTTGAAGGCGAGAGACTCTAGGTCGACTCAGCAGCCAACCCAGCCCCCACGTGACACACAATTATAATATATATCGTCGAGTCTTTAGTCCTTCATGAAAACTTGATGAACGCGGAACACCGCTGCGCCCCTCATTAACAAAAACTATACTCCACCGACGCGTACGTATACACATTCACACCTCGCTTGAAGTCCTCCTTGTTACTATAATACACTCAGAAAAACGATCCTCCGCGGTCTTAAAAAATAAAATTCCTCCCACGAAAAAATCTTCATGCGACGAAAAAGGGTTCCTCCTGCGAGCGAAAAAATTATCATCCTGCTTCTTCTTTCATAGAAAGATATTCTCTCGGTCCTATTTTTAGCGGAAATCCTCCTCCTCCAACAGGCAGATTCTCGTTGGTATACAGGAAGATCGTTTTCCAAGTGACATATACATACATGCAGCTCTTTAGGGGTAGGTATATACGTACAATCGCGGGGGAGGGAAAGAAGAAAAAAGTCGGCAGCAAGTTTTCCTCGCTCGTTTCTCTCGATTATAAACGAGGCGTGACTGCACGACGCGCGCGGCTAGAAAGAAGAGAGGCGGCGTGAAGCCTTTCGCAAAGCGTCATCGTATAAGCTCATGATAAATTCACGAGCCATGCCGCCTCTTTCTTATACACACCCGCCGCCGCCGATATACGCGAAGACAAGAAAGAGACGGGTAGAAGAAGAAAAAAAAAAGACGAAGCGATTACGGCCTCTCCCCACCACACTGAGCCTGCACCCCACGACGCGTGTAAACCAAAGCAGCCGCGGAGTGTATTATAGGTATATATAGTTGTTGCGGCGGCGAGTTTATAACGCTCAACCCTTGCTTGATGCCCCTCTCTCTCTCTTATACACTCACAACTCACACGAGAGGCCGCGTGTGTGTATACTTATAACGCTCGGTGCAATATTGAGTGACATTTTCGCCGCCTCGCGATACCACGTCAAAGAGGTCTACTGAATTATGCACGCGCCAACGCGAACACACACACACTGCGCGGTACTCATATAGGAGCGACGAACGAGGCTATAATATTTCTCGCATTGTATTCGTTCGCGGTTGTCCGGAAGGTGCTGCTGCTTTACGTGCAATATATAACCGCTAATAACCTTCCAATAAAAAAGAGTTGCAACGATACGGCCTCTCTTTTGCTGCGCGTATATATAGGTATAGCGTACAAACAAACTCACTCGTAGCTCGTTGTGTGATCGATACTCGAACGCGGAAGGCGCGGCGCGAGGAGAGGGATATGATGTGTGTATATAAAGCTCGCCGACGTTGTCGCGGCTTTAAAGTGTATATATATACGCGGCTCGCTGAGGTTCGTTTGAATAATTGAGCGGCGAGATCATCGGTTACGCCGCCGCGCGGGAATGATTTGATCGGGTGGATGATCGGGAAGTAGGCGGTGTTTTTTTTTATACCGGAGAGTGGTTAATATTGGATCGGTGGAGTGGAGTATAGAGTATATATGCGTATGGGTTGTAATACAGAGGTCTATAATGTTTGATAACGAGTTGGAAATGCGATGAGTAGTGTGTGTATATATTATAGACGCTTTTTATATAGTTTAATTCGCATGAGTTATTCAGGGGGTTGGACGGAAGATTAAAATTTATATTGAGTGTAGAGAGATGTATACGAATATGCGGGTATGATATGAATAATTTAATTTTTTAATACAATGTTGTATTATATAGATGCGGTATTTACATGCTATTTCCGATACGTTGGTCGTGAATCAATGATATAAAGATTGATTTGACTAATTAAATCAGAAGGGTGTTACAAGGCTGCACGAAAGCGAGACAATACAATATTTCTGTAATTATAGTCTCGCTCTTGCGAATTCTTGAAAATTTCTCTCTTGTCTTGGTCTTTTCAGTCAATATGAAAAGTACTATCGTCTTGTCTTGAAGTTCTTGATCACATTGCAGTTATGCAGGCGTGGAACAAAAAGCGAGTCGACTGTTTAAAGGTACGCAGACGTAAAATAGTAAGTTTTTGAAAAAATTGACCTGTTCACTGTCGCACGTCTCTGTAGCTCCCTTTTTTGCGAAGACCTCGAACCCCCGGCTATTTGGGTGTTAGACCGTTTTAAATGATTCAGTGTTAGAAATATCCTTAAATTTTAAAAACTTTTAAGTTACAAATTTAGAGAATTTTAAGAATAATGTAACTGAACGTAATTTAATATACAAATACACTAGGTTTAATACAAAATCAATAAAATTTCGGCACAAGTATAATTAAAGCCCAAATTTGAAATTTAATTTTTCCCGCCATATATGTGTTGCCAACCCGAGTTTAGTTAATGTGCTGCCGCCAGGCGGCGCACCCTCTCCCACAGCCTCACGTACCTAAGTAAGCCGGCCCGAGGGGGTATAGGAACACATCGCCGGTTACCTCGCCATCCTTTATCACTTGAACATGTCGTTAGTAGATGGTCGTCAGCAACTACCGAAGTTTATTGAATTATGATTATTCCGATAAATTATTACCATTAGAAAATGTTAAGTTATTTTCAAGACAAGGCAAGATTATTATGTCTGATATGAAAAACGTTCTGGGCAAAAGATTTAGAAGTTTTTGGTTTTACAGGAATCTAAAGTATGGCAAATTCCATGAATCATAATTGACTCATGCCGTACTGAACCTGTTAATTTTCACATTATTTCCAATATGTACATTATACGAAAAATGTTAAATCTCCCGACAATTACCCCATACATACTGCGACAAAATTACAAAAACAAATCTTACGTTATTATAGACCATACACTCGCATATCAGAGCCACACGACACGCGCGCGAGTGCAAAATTCAGTAAAGTTTTTCTCACGGAGGCCCGATTATCAGGTGAGGGCAATTCAAGCCGTGCTACCCGTTTCAGCATTCGAGTCTTATTAACGTTTGAATTGCCCTATGCACGCACAACTTTGTTCTCTCGCCGCGCATATACACAGCGCTGCCGCGCGCACGGTATATATTACAGAGAGTAGGCGTCGGAATCGCCGGGCACTATAATACGCTACTACTCGCTGCTATATTTGTAGTGTGGTAGCAGTGTATAAGCTGATTCGAAAATATTCATATAGCCTTAGAACTCGTTCTACTGGACGAAATTGCGCACTTCGAAGTGCAAGGTATTTAATTATCCGCGTTCGTTTTAGCATTCTGAAACTGTTGTTCCGCGAACTATGAAGTATTTTTTTTTTTAATGTTTTAGGATTCATTTAGTAGGTTGGTAATGATTTTCCATATACATTATGGTTATTATAGAAGACAATTTTTATTCTATAATGTATTCATAACGCGTATATTGTACTTGCACTTAAACCTCCGCGGAACCGTATATATCTTGTTTACTTTATAACAAACACCGCACATTTCCCCCTATACACGCGCATAATCTCCCCCTATCAATACACAAAATACATATTACACACACATCCCACGCGAGTCGCCACTTTTTCCACCACCACCTCGATTTCCCACTGCGATTCCTACGAGCGCGCGCTGTGCAAACATTGCACCGCGCACTCTCTGCGCGCTACCTCTACTACGCGCGAGAAATCTATTATCTCTCCGTCTCCTTCTCTTCCCCTCTCTCTCGTTCTGTGACGAAATATTCCTGCTCGGCTACTACCGTGACTCGCGATACAATCCGAGACACGAAAAGGGCGTGTTTTATGGAGTAAAACCGGGAGACACGCGAGAGTGAGAGTACAAAGACGCGCGGGGGCGGCGTATATGCACACACTTACATAAAACAAGCGGCCTTTTTGAATTATTTGCAATTAATCAAGCCACGCGATGTGCATTTCAGATGTGCCGCGCGTCGTGTGTTCGGTGCGCATTATATATATGCGCGGAGCCGTAAATCAAAAGATAATGTTGTAACATTAATTATGCGCGCGCGCACGGGGCTTATCTCGAATTAAATTATCACGGGGGATAAAAATATATAAATATATCGCGCGTGCGTTGTGTATATCGCGAGCGCGCGAGAGAAATTTTGCAATACAAACAGAATTAATTATTGCGCCGTGTGTATTCGTTTGCGCTGAATTCAATTAGCCATTGGGCTGCATTAACAATATATGATTTGAATTGCGTGGGCGCGATTATAAGTGTGTAGGAAAAAAGAAGAATTCAGCTCGTGCGAATTTTTATATATATATGTAGCTGCAAGGCGTGAGATGTTGAAGAGCATGCATATAGTAATGAGAGTTTGTATCGCGTGTTGTGATATTTTTGACGAACGAAGAGTATATTAACATGGTAGAGAAAAAATTATATTTTAATTTCAATTAATATAGATGGAAAAGATTATAGAATTATTACCAGATGACTGTGGATATTAAACGGTAGTTTAGTTCTTGAAAGCCGGCTTTCATCCTCGCGTTTGTTCTAAACATTCATGAGTTATGGTAAGCGCATTAGGAATTTGCATAATACGTTGCATAATTATAACGTGTGGAATATAGTAATAATCATTAAAATCATTACAGTTTAGCGTAAAAATTGCTAATATTATAGTATTTTTGCAACAGTTTATGGTAATAAAATAGTAAACAACCTGCCAAGCTTTTCTATAATAATCCTCTTCTACGTTTTAAAGATTACTGTTATTATTAAATAACAATTTAAGTACAATTTCAAAAACAGCCGATAATTTGTCCGACAATTACGAAAAAAAAGCTGCACAATATAGCAAGATTAATCTTTATATTATATTTTCTTGCCTCAATATTCAAGACAATAATCGATACAATATTTATATACAGTTTTCAATACAATATCAAGATTGTGGTGT
>UXGD01005136.1:0-15249 GCA_900474315.1 Torymus auratus
ATTTTCAAACCAATGATAAATTGATATATTTACAAACCTTTACACAATATATGTAAGGTTCAATCAAAAAGTGCATAGAGTACCCTTATTTTTGCACTACGTTCTCATAAAAAACCATTTTGTTAACGCATAAAAACATCAAGGTCATTGAGAAAGATAGTGGATTACTGAAAATCAAAAGTTTCATGGATTTCCGCATATAAGTATTTGCTAAATTCGAAAGTCAATTAATAGAAGAGCATGCCCACGGTTGCCCTAGCTAAATATCAATAAGGAATATGTATGTATAAAACTGATAAGAGCACACATAATCTGGCCAAACCTTTGCGATTTGGTGTCCGAATGGAGAATGGTTGGTGATTATTTCTATCAGAGTGTGTCTGAAGTTATATTTTAAAACAATTTGCTAACAATGTATTAAGCTAGTTCTCTACCAGCTACACTAGTCAACATGAGTTCAAATATCAATTTATGTTTATTTACGAGGTATACTTCATTACTCTACCAGCTACACTAGTCAACATGAGTTCACATATCAATTTATGTTTATTTACGAGGTATGCTTCGTTAAACAGGCTGCTTAAATAAACTTCCACTACATAACGATTATACGTTCAAACTAAACAATTCTATTCATCTTGAGTATTAATAAAAATTCCAATCAAGAAACTGATTTGATTCATTTTTTGAGGTTATTAATTGTACGTTTTCTGCATTCATTAATTTATTGATCAGTGTCACAAATTGTAAATAAATATTTTAAAAAGTGTTAAGTAATTGTTGAAAATTCGTCTATTAAGTCAAAAAATTGAATCCAGTTCTTGTCGTCACTTATTCAAATATTATGAGTCAAAGGGCGAAAAAGTATGATATCCCATAAGAGTCCGTGTTAAATCACATAAACTTGAAACATTGATTTCTCGCTTTAGAAGCAGTAAACCTGTCTGAGATTTGAACTACACAGTTTTTATGTACTAATCTACCACTGTGTAACATTGTATCTCATTTTTGTCGTTAACAGTCGAATCGATAGAATGTCAATATCATAGAAGTAATGTTTTAGATAACAAGAAACATAGAATAAGTAAGGAGTATCTTTTTTTTCAACAATCCCGAAAAAAAACATTATTCACAAAAGCAGACATTGAGTATTTTTGAGCCCCAATTACCGTATGAAGGCTTCGAATTCAGTAGAATTCAGCACTTTAAAATGATGAAAATTTATGAATTCATAAGAGAATTATTGCCGAGCATAATTTAAAATGATCGAACTTTTAAACGAAATTATTCGGTCAATTTTAGATTAAATGCAAATGCGAAAGCTCATTCGCGATATCACACTAAAATCAGTTACCACGAGCAGCATACTTCTAACAGAGTTTATTGACTTCTTCATTGAAACATTGGAATATTTTATGCTTGAACAAAAATAATCCGATAATTGCTTAAAAGGAAAAGTGGAAAAAAGGAATGAAAGGAACATTTTAATATTACACATGGCTGATTTTAATTCAATGTTTTTATTTGGAACATATAATTATAAAGAATCATTCCGTACTAAATTTGAATCGTCCATTAAGAAAAAAACACATCCTATAAATTAAATCCTAAAGAAATTTAAACTCTCATAGAGTTACTGGAAAGTTACAAACTTTACTCTGCCCCCTTCATCAAAGTAAAATTCAATTAGAATAAAATACGTTCTACTATAAATAATAAATTGAACTATAGTATCTATATATCATCTGCTAAAATATGCCGACAGTCTCGCTCTCTTACACACCCATACACACTCTTTCATCGACTATAAGGAAAAATCTTAAATCAAGTGATTCTTAGGCACCATGTATCACTTGGTTGTTTTGATTTTCTATTCCCGCGCGCATTTTTTCTCATTTCCTTTGGCTTTGGCGTTAGGCTGCGCGAAATATAGCTTTGGCATACGTGCGTATTTAAATATAAAAATAGCAAAATAGTTTTCTCTAATGTTGGACGGAATAGTTGTGGTTCGCGTTGGGCTGCGTCGTCGTGGTCGTCGTCGTCGCACCGCTAATGCTCTGGACGATCAGGTTGAGGCAGTCCAAACTGCTGCCTGTGCTCTGGTCAGTCGGTGCATCTGTATTTTGGTCATAGCCTGTAAAGAAAAAAATATTTGTTATTAATATTGAAATGGATATAAATTATATTTTTATGTGTTTTTAAAGACACCTCTCGGCTATTCAACCATCAAATTTATGCAAAATATATATACACATATAACAGAGTATAATTTCTCTAGTCAAATATCAAAACATATGTTACAGTAAATCGAACCAATACTTTATATCTGACGATCGATTAGAAATTAGTGTTTACTAAATATTACACACATTTAATTTTCATTGAACAATATCAATTTTATAATTTTTTTTATTGTCTTCTGAACTTTTTATCATAAAAGTTTCATAGGGAATATTATTGAGGCATTCAAATCATTTGAATTTATACAGTTTATATGAAGAATCATAAAATTTTATAATACGCGCATTAAAAGAATGTAAGTTATGAAATTCCTTGCGCTAACTTCGACGTTTAAAACTTTGATTTTTCGACTTCTAAAGTTTAACTCTCGGAGGTTCTAAGATAAGAGCTCTTACAACATTATAACCTTTTTTCTCCTTAAAAAAAGGGATAGCTTCCGAAAGTACTCTAGACTTATAAAGATATTTTTTCTGAGAACATTAAAGCACATAAAAATAAGTTTACTAAGTGATCGCGTGGATGAGAAGGAATTCGCCAATGTATCATCTCAAATCTCATTTCCAAAACCGTAACAAGACCAAAATCCTACCAAAATCCCACACGGAAATACTCTCCAACCATTTGCCGAATCCCCTTCCCCGCTCAGGAATGTCTACCACGTGTAATTCGAAACAACCATTTTCCTCCCCTTTCCCATCCCCTCGCCTGCTTTTCCTCCACATAACTCGCTCATATCGCTTTATCCATTTCTCGCGGCGACAGATCGACGTCAACCGGATATATTTCAACGCCAACGCATGAGCGCGTATAGCCACTCTAGTCTATGCCAAATTTCCGGCCCATGCGAAGTTGTCGCGCGCTCGCAAGTTATGTATACGTACGAACAAGAGAGAGAGAGTGAGAGAGCCTTCGATATGATACTCGCGAGCGCGTGATTTACGCGCCTTTCGTTATTTTTCACTCGCATGTAAATCTTGCGGCTATTCTCGTATGTGGAGCGCAATCACGCGCGCCGTTGTATTTTTATTGCCAGCGGCAAAGCCCGAGCCGAGGATGGCTTTTAATTTGCCAGCCGGAACGCGCGTGGTGAACGAGGAAGACGTTACGGTTGTGTTTAGGGTGGATCAAAGCGCAAAACATTAGTTTATCGCGGATGAGTTATTGCTATGAGAAGAAACGCTTCTTAGTTGATGTTTCTTCATAGTTTCTTCTAGATAAAGTTCTCGATATTCTGGTCATCTTAAACGTTTACTTGTTGTTTTTTTATTATAAATTTTATTATAAATATAAATATATAAACGTGAATATTTTTCAATATAAATTAGCTTCAATTTACGATTTTAATACATAAAAGCAATATACTCTTATTCCTTTATTTTAAATATCATAAAATTAATTGATTATTGCAAACAGCATTGCAACATCAAAACAATGCTTATCAATCAACATTTCAAACGAAAAAAAAACAATTTTATAATTTTTTTTCCTGTAATAATAAAAATTGTACGACGGACAAATTCAAACTAGTCAAAGATTTCAAAGGCAGGTCAATCCGCAGCTGAGCGGTTCATAAACGATCCACGTGAAATATCAACTCGGAATCACGTCGTCGAGTACATCACGTAAAGTAGCTGCATTACTCCGGCAAGATAAATACAAGCGCGCGGAATATAAAGCAACGCTCTACACCAGCCTGTCTCGCGCCCAGGGATTACACACAGGAGAGAGGAAAAGTGAGGGAAGAAGCTACTCTCTTCGCGCTAGCCGGGCGGTAGGACCTAATCGGCCCGATAAATCGTCCGTCTTAGTCGTAACATCTCGTAAACCCTCTCCCTCTCTTCACTCTCTCTCTCACTCGCATACGCAGGGGCAAAAATAAACCGGTCAAGTATATAAAGCGCGCGCGTATACGGAGAAAGATGTATTTATAAATGGACGAAGAGCGTAAGTAAGCACGCGAGCGAGCGATGAGGAAGATAGAGAGCCGGAGACACACACGTCGATTCTACTCTGCGCCCGAGACAGCTATAAGCTTGCGGGCGCAGACAAAGCGACGAGTCGGGAGAATGAGACGGCAGTAGAGCAAAAAATTCACAAGAGCCCTCGTGTACAAGCGAGATATCCTTCCGAGAAGCTGATGCGGTCTCTGTGTCTGTGTTTCTGCGTGTAAGATACGTGGTAAAAGGGAAAAAGGGGAAATTGAACGTGACTTCTAAAAATGGTTTGGGCGAATTCGACGCGTCCTAGCGGTGTAATTGAATTTGTGATTGATTGGCCCCCAAAGCTCTCCGTTCCGAGAGATGCAATATTAATTGCCGAATGGCGGATGGATTTTTAAATGCTTTTAAATTATCCAATACCATTTGAAAACAAAATTCCAAGAAAGCTCGCTACAAAACGGATATTTGGTCTACCGTCCCAATTAATCTTCCATTAACACACGTAGAATCACCATTACCACATCTAAATCAATTCATATAGACCAACCCTCTCTCTGTCCATCTAAATAACACTAATACGCGATAACAAGCCCCAAGCGCATGCAGGGCACACAATTATACTTTCAAAATTGAACACACACACATGCATCATAAAGCATCGCGTATAACCCGCGGAACGAGCGCTAAAAGCCGCAGGTCCATATTTCATACACATAAATTGGGCGTGGGGGTATATACACACAGCCGCATTGACATCGTAAATAGCCCGTGTTCTGATAACTTCGCGCGCGTATATAATCCGGAATTCACACTCTCGGCTCGCACGCGTCGTTAAATTAGAAACCTAGTCGTCGACACAAAGAAAAGCCTCACAACGTCAGTGTCATCTCGCGCTGCGCAAAAACGTCGAGAGCAGCCCGGCGCCATCTGCGGCCCGTCATATCCCACCGGGCAATTAAAGCTCTCTCTCTCTCTCTTCCGAGTGCCTACATTTATAACAAAGGCGGTACAGATATTGCATGGGAATTATAAACTGCGGAGCCATCGCGCGGCCTCGTAAAACTAAGAGAAGTGCGTCAGCGCGCATTACAAATCGCAACGGTGGCGGCAGATCCTTTCGCGTTAGTCTCGCCTGCAGGCGTATAATTCAGAGAGTGAGAGCTACAGCAAAAGCTCTCGGTATATACTTGCCGCGCGCGTTCAGCGGCTGCTTCACGCTCCGATTCGCGCATACATCAGTTATGCGCATGGTTAAGGCGTACGAAAATAAAGCGGCCGCTCGTGTACACTATGTGTATGTGCCTCATGCTTGCTGCAGTCCGTTGACGCGCGCGGGGGGTCGAGAAAGGATTGGAATGGGGAAGCTGCGAGTATGATGCGATGTTGTTTTCCGGGAACGGGGCGCACGTTTTTATATCATTTGTTTGTCTTTTGGGGTTGTGGCGGCTGCGGATAGTGAGTGGCAGAGTTGACGGATGGCTTTTTCGGTTGGTAATCAATATTTTGAAAATATTTTGTAAAATTCTTTTGGAATTTCTGAGATTTGGAAGTGTAATATATTGTTTGAAATAGAAAAATACTTCTGAAATATCTGATCTTGGATGAAGAAGCTGTTTAAATTTATCACACTTTGATATTTATTATAAGAGAGAAAAGATTATCGACTTGCTGTATGAATTCGAAATATGCAATGATGGCATATAGCGATGGCGTTAACTTTTTATTCTTATTCTTATAAAATGGGAAAATTGAGAGAATTCTAACTATCTTTTGTCTTAACAACGAAGAATTAATCAATTATTCATTAATTAAACTTTTATGCGATTGTACATATAAGTGAATTATTATTACTTTCAGTTCCCATCAGCTCGTTATAAATTATACAGCCTGTCGAGGGTGAACTTTGTAGGAAACTGCTCTAATGAAGTCCCAAATCCAATTACTCAGTCGTAAAATACAAGTCGTAAAATACAAAGTTCACAGTTCAAAGACCCTTATTAAAGTGTTACCCCCCGATAAAGCTGCACTCGAAGCAATATATAAAAAGCTTATTAAATAACATCAGAATAAGCGCGATTATTATATCAAGTGATAACCAACTGTCTCCGCTCTTGATTCCCGCCCCGCGACACACTCTCACTCCCAACGTTAATTAAACGTTAATTGAATTTATAAATAGAGACTCCATAATAACCGACTCGAAGGGACGTACGAAAGCTATTCATTATGCGCAAGAGGGCGAGAGAGAGAGAAAGATCTTATACACGTTTCGTTAATTTCCATAAAGATATCCGGCAGTTTTCGAGCGCACTCTTCAGCAACTCTCCACGCGCTAGACAGATTTCGGTGGGGGGGCCGAAAACAAATGACCCTGCCACGCTCACTCTATACGCGCGTGCTGCAATTAAACAGCGTAGGATTTTATATACATTTTGCCAAACAACTATGCTGTCGCTATTTTAAATCCTGCGATAAATAATACATGTCGCTCGTATATATGCTTTTTCTTTAACGAATTTCTGTTTTGATTGCTCGAGCCGCGACTCGTCATACCAAAAGAGATAGACACATACTCGACGAGAGGAAGAATGGAACGTTAAAGTGTATCGTAAACTCGGCACGCGACGAATCGACAAGTCGGGGGAGTATATAGAGGATGCTCTCCTCAAAAAGTCACTTAAATCAGAAAATCCATTTACTCGTATACGCGTGTCTATACAGACGAAAATAAACGAACAGAGGAGGCGCCTAAGTGCATCTCGAATAAAATTCCATATCTTCGTGATACATAAATCATTCCATCAGACTTTGAGAGGACGAGGGGAGCCGAATAAGCCGAACGAGATACGCTACACTCGCGTAGAGCTTTCTTTTATTTTATGTATCGTGTTTTTTCTTTTCTTTTGTACTTGAGCTCCTACCGTCTCGCTGCTTTGTCGTAAAATATATATATGAGTCTGTGACAATTTTTGCATGCTAGCGTTTTATTTTCGAGCGTGTACATATAGCAGTTGAGAAGATATGTTTAGTGTCTTGAAAAAATTGTATTCTCGGCGTTTTTTGTTTTCTTTGCTGCTGTAGGCGGAGAAAAATGCTTTTGTCGAAAGTAATTGTCGCATGAATTGAAAATAAACGATTTATCAATGTGAAATTATTTTGAGAATAATATATGTATACAGTATTTGACAGCAAGAATGTAATTGCGTGTAACTGGGCTATTAATCAAACAACTGGCAATATATGTTAACCAAAATAATAAACGTGTATAATGCGAATTCAGTCTCAACGCAAAAAGCCTCGTAGGAAGATGGGAAATAAAAAATAAATAAGAAGAGCATCGTTCTCATTTCTCCTCATAATACGCCCACCTCCGAATTAACAGATAATAATCCGCGCGCTCGCAAGATAACTCAAGAGCGCCCTGCAGGCTTTCAAACCCCGCACCCCTACAACTCGGCCACAGCCGTAATACACACATCCTCCTCCCTCTGCAGCATCGCGCGCATCACGTGAGAGAAAGAGAGATACATGCACACACAGTGCCGGGGGCTAGATTGATTTTCTCTCGGGGCTCTCTCGTGTCTACTCCCCGCAGGAGAGAGAGACCGACTAAGAAAAGAAACGCGCGCTCGCGCAGCCTAAATTCCCGTATTTCCGGAGCATCGCATGAAATATGCACGGCTCGGTTAGACGAGTGCCTTTCAGCGGAAGACTCATCGCTGCTGCTTCTTCGTCTTTATATGCGCCGTGGCGGCGAAAAAGGAAAGAGGAGGGCGCGCGAGTATGTTTGCGCAGGGAATGTCGAGAGCGATTTTTTCGTGTGTTTTTGAGGAACGGGGTTACGGGAGAGAAAGATAGAGGGAGAACGGCTAGAGTGGAGGTATTATATATCTTTTGGTGTGCGCATAGGGATTGGCCTTTGAGAATATGGCTGCTGCAATGAGGATGGCGCTCCAGATACACGGAAGTGTGCGCGCGAGTGATTTGGCCAGGTGTTTGGAAAGTTTTCCCTGGTGTAATAGGGTAGTTTTTAAGGAAAGTAATAGACAGTGATATACGCCTACTTGAGCATTTTACTTAACTGTGAGATGTTTGTAATAGTTTTGCGTTTTAGTGTTAATTAGAAATAATAGCAAGTATAATAGTTATGATGGTGTGTATAATGTTACAATCTGTTTTCTGTACTATCCATAAAAGTTTGTTTCGTCATACTGTATTGAATATACGAAAAAAACTTATACGTGGTCCAACATTTTTTTGCTCCTTTATATCCATATTCATATTTCACTTTTAATAGTACATCTATTTTACAGTCAATTTTTATCGCCCTTTACCAAGTTTAAAACATTTTTTAAAAATTCGCAAAATTCCGTATATTTTCGAAAAATATTTTCTGCTTGCATTATTTCTAAAAAATTTATAAATATACTAGTTCGTATTCTGTATCAGAATTTTATCTAAAATAATAGTCGGTTAAAATTCCTCAGAAAAATCATTAGAATTTATAGTTTTTACGCGCAGCATTTTATCGGTGTGAAAAAAGTTCCTTGCAATGTCGAAAATATTTAAAAGTCCGTAAACCCAGATAAAATATATTTCATGAAAAACTGTGTTTATCTTCTACCAGTGTGTTATGGAAATACGTGCACCAAATTAAAGTTGACATTTTCGCGTGTGTCACAAAGTCGCGAAAGACAAACAAGCAAGTAAAGTCTTTTGGATCGCAATATCGCTAATCACTCGGTCATCTACATCAAACGGAATATTAAAAGCCTTTCTTTTCGTAAAGTAATAATACTCACATACTGTAATTTATGATATTAAAAACACTTCTTTTGATTACTACGAAAAAAACGCTTCGTAACAATACGGGAAGGCGAGGCAAAAAAATTCCTAGAGTAGCTTTACTTTATATATGCGACGACTTCTTTTGTGTGTTTCCATATCTCGCATGATATGGCGAATATTTGTGCAAAATGTTGAAAATTGAAATTTTTCAGTAAATGAAAATTGTAATATACACACGGAATACACCATTATTGAAAGAAACAAAAAATTGCAAAAAGATTTTGTTAAAAGTAACGTATTTTTTACAATAAAAATTTCCACCAAAAGGTCTTTTGAGTATTTTAATGAAAATTTCTACCTTGTAAAACTCTTATTAAATTTTCAAATTCTCAAAATTCCTCTCGCAAATTACAACGGTGAAAAAGCGTACGAATTTCAAACCACTTCTAGAACGCCAGCAAAATTGTTTTTCCACTATACATTTACAGCAGCCCGCCATTTTTCCCCTCAAAAATAAAAAGACACATACTCTAGCCTGACGTGCGCCTGTCAGCCCGCGCGTAGACAAATTAAAACGTTATAACAACCGCTACGCTCTCTACCCTCTCGCCAACTAGACTAAAAAAACGGCTCTGCAAATTTTCAAAAGCCTCTGCCCTCGCAAAAAGAAAAAATTCCAACTCGCACGCGTATGTCCCAGTGAAAATTCGCCGGAGGCGGCAGCCTCTCACGCGAAATTGACGACAAAGCGAATGTATGTGTGCTGGAGCCCGTGTAAGGAGTCGCGATTTACGACACGCGCCGCGACGCTTTTGTCTCGAGGCGTTGCTGGATGAATGAATTTTTTTTCCGCCTCGAGCTGTGCGCGAGACGATTATTTTTCTTTTTACCGGTGTAGGTGTACGCGACACGACGCGCCTTGAGAAATGGACGCACCGCCTCGGCCGACGACATTTATCACGTGCGCGAAATTTTGGAGAAATAAAAAGAAGGCTGGTTGTGTACGGCCAGATCGATTATCGTGCTTTGATGGGACGATTTGTCTTTTTTTTTCATTTGGGTGGGGAGGCGAGTTCGCGAAGTGGGGGGTGTACACGGGGGGCGGCTGATGCGAAAGCGATGCGGAAAATTGAATATTCCGGCGGAGATTCGACGAGGTGATGAATCGAGGCTATTGTCGTGCGGCTGATTGCCGTATTATGAGTAATAATGGGACGTGATGTTGATGTATATTTTAAAAAATGCTTTAGAATTTATAGGTTAGGATACGTTATTATATTGATATTGTTACTGAATTATATTGAACGTGTATGTAATAATTGAGGTTGTTCATTACTGAATTGATGAATTTTTGTAACATTTCAACAGTATCAAATCAAACTAAAAATATTTTCCAAATGTAACAATGTATTTTCTTTTTTATATTTCTATGAAATCATTTATGTAACAATAAGGATACTTTTCATGATAGGAACCTGTTTCGCTGAATTTCCCTTTTTATTAAAATTGAATTACAACAACAACAACAAATATTTTTCATTTATGCTTTCATATCCAACGAATTCCCGTATATTGTTTAAAACATATATTCCACGTAAATACCAATTAGAATTTATCAACTTACATTGCCATATTACACCGCATTTTCAAAACAACGCGCGAACTACCCCCCGTGTCTTAAATCTCCACCAGTGCGCGAGCAAGCTCACGTAAAAGAGGTCAGCACGCGTTAGTGCCCTCTCGCAGCCATAAATTCGAATTAAATCGTAATTACCCAAATAAAAATAGGTCGCACAAAGCACACACATACACACACCTCAAGCCCTCTCCCACTGGCATTAGTCACATTTACAAAATAATTAACACCGGCCAAAAAGACTAGCGCACACTCCGCGCTCTCTTCCACGTACAACAACACAGTAAGTATAAAGCTCTTGTGTGATGTACGCCGCACTTCAAAAGGCGCCGAACCGGTCAGCCCTTTCGCACACTCCTCCACCAAAAGAAACAGGTCCCTTCCGCAACTTTTCCTTTTCGCCGACGCTCGCGTATATACATGCCAGATGAAAAGATGGCAGAGCGGCGGCGGTGCCATAGGCTGTTACGGGACATTAGCATGACGCATTGCAGCGCGCGAGAGTAGCGCGAGCGCGTGAATCGAAGCGCGCAGATATATCGCGCGCCCCGCGAGGAAAGTCGACAGTCTGCGGCCAAAATACACACGATAAACTTCTATAATAAATCCCGCGACACGGCGATTAAGGTTAATTAAAGCATCAGGCTTTGCAGATAGAGGGGAGGAAAAATAAGCTAACTTTCCGATATATACGGGGAAATAGCAGCTTGCGTGTATGTGTATGTATACGAGCGAAGTTCGCAAAGTTTCCGCGCGCAGAGTGAATTTCGCGCTTGACTGAATAAGCGCGGGATTCCAGCTGAGGAAAATATGCAAGGTTTTATTTCGAGCGACGGTGAATGTAGTGCATGTGCACGTGTGAGCGTGTGTTTTTGCGCCGAGTTGAAGAGATCGACTAATGAAGTAGCCGTTAACCCGTTTATCGGGCTTTTATTAGCGCGCCAGTGAGCGCAGACCCGCGTGCATATGGATTTCCTTTTTATTTTAAAGCGCGAAAAATTTCATTGCAAAGAGAGGGTTTCAATTTACATTCGTAATCCGATACGCTCAGATTTTTTTTTTGTGTATATCGTTCGCTTTTATCATATGCGGCATGTGTATATACTTTTTATTATACTTCTGTGTTTTTGATAGCAAATCAGTCTTTTGGAAAATTCAGGTTGATTCAATGATAAATTTCAAATGCATGACAAAAGAAATGTAGGTTTGTTCAATTTTATGTGAATACAAATAAATTCATTGCAAGTGTTCGCTTTGATGGATTATTTTAAATTTTTTACTTGATAAAACTTTTAATTGATAAAACGAATATTTTAATTAAAAGTCTACACTTTTATTCTGTTTTTTAAATGATCAATAAATAAAATTGTTACTCCAAAATGAATCAATAAAAATCAATCAAATATTCTTCTTCATTATCACCGGTATCATTACATTATCGTTTTTTAAACCTATAAAAGATCACCCAAACAGTATATGTATACAATACAAAAAGGCAGCCTCCCAATTCCACGTCAAATTAAATCTCTCAAACATCTCGAGCACTCGTGATCCTCTTCAAATCGCTCGAGACCTCTCCTCCCTCCGCCCTTCGAAAATAATTAGCTCATTATCCGGAGAAAAATGAGCGCATCGTGCCTTCCACGTGATTAATTATTCGCTTCACAGCTCCCAAGTTTCTTTTTTAATGAAGAAGAGCAAAAATTACTCGCATCCAAGAGCACCCGCGCAATTACACAAACAGATTAATTTCGTAACTCCTCGTGTGATGCTCCGAGCGAAAAAGGAGAGAGAGAGGCACCCACCGTGCGTAGAGGCAATTGAAATTCATATCGCGAATTATCCACGGCGCAATTAAGCCTCGCCACAATCGTGCGCGTGTCTAGGTGTACACGTATGTGGGTGTGTTCTAGGAAGGGATGTGTGGAGGCGGGAGGGCAGATGATGAACATGGAAGACGCGGCGCGATTCGCAAGGAGATAGATTGAACGTCTACGTGCCGGAACGTGCGGTGCGAATTTTTTTAATTGCAGTTGGATTGCGGACGATGTTGTAGGAACTGGGCTTTGGAATAGTCTTGTTATCGTGAAAAAATGTTGTTTTAAATTAAGGAAACAATTTTTTTTATAATAATATTAATATTGATTATACGCTTATTATTAAGCTTTATTACAATGAGCAAGGATTGATATATGACGCGCAGTGACAAAGATACATGGGATCAAACCACAATGACAAATGTTGTTACGAGACACTCGACATATGACCTAATTATGGAAATCTTAGCACGAATGATATTTATCAGCATTTGCGCTTTACATAGAGGGCTTGAAAATTATTATAGCACCAAATTAATGGATTTTCCGGATCAAGTCTACGGAATTTTTACATTTCTACATTACACTTTTCACAATTTATTATCATTATAGTCTTATAGTAAACATCACATTACTCTTATTACAAATGAAAAAAATAATCACAACGTTAAAACAATCAATCTCCAAAGCCAAGTGCATCAATATTCATTCGGCAATGCACTTTTCGCGAGGAAAATAAATTTACAGCAAAAACCAGATAACTCCGCGTTAGCGTCAATAAATAAACAAAACCCTGATACGTTCCTCCGCCCAGAAGCAATATCGACACCCATTTATCAGAGCATTAAAAAACCATAAAGCCGCCCGACTACTATCTCGACACTACAATCCGCAGAGTACACACGACACTGTGTGTATGTGTGTGTACGAAGGGCGGAGAACCACGACGAATTCCTAGCCGTGCATCACGTACCAGGACACACGTAAAGTCGTCGTCGTCGTGAAGACTAAAGGCGGCACTGAGCGCAGCACGAGGCATCCAATATACGAAACAGGCTCGTATATACAGCGCGCTGAATTCTCTGGCTTTATACGTGAGGGGCGCGCGAAATTATACTGCGCGCTTATCTCGCCGAAGTTTACACATACGCGTGTAGTAGAGATCGGCGCTTACCCAAAAGCATCAACGGGAATACACATGCACACATACACATACAGTGTCCCCTACTGTCCGTCTCTCCCTCTCTCTGAATTATGTTCCACGCTTGCCAATAGCCAGGTATTCATTAACGCTAATTAATACCGCGCGCCGCACGTGTATTAATAGCACTACACGCGCGCGAGCGCGGCGTTGTTGTCGTGGGGGTTTCGTTTTTTGGCACAACTCCGCCTGCCGGAGATAAACAAAACGAGAGCGCCGCGCGTTTCTTAGTTTGGGGGATGATTTATTAATAGATCGCAAGAGAGCGCGTGTAGATGTATCAGCGCGCGGATTAGGGAAGCGTTTTTCGAGGAATCGCTGATCCGGAGTTGTGTGTGTCCACTGCGGCGTGGATTTGGAGAATAGGTGCGGAGGGTTTGTGAACCGGTGAATGAAGGAAGAGGGGCGTCGTTGTGTCGCGGACGTTTACGTTTATAGCGGATCTGAGTTACGGGCGCGCGCGCGCGCAATTGTTCGCAAATGATCGCTATTTAATTCTAATTTACGTCCTGCGCGAAACTCATGCCGGATTCTCAGTAGTTGGACGCGGATATAAGCGATTGGAATGGTTCGGTATGTATGTTAGTAATACTAACGTTTTTTTTTAATTTGATTTACAGTTTGTAAAAAGTTTATTGTTTTATGTGTGAATATGACAAGGATTCATTTATTTTTTATAATTGTCTAATACAAACGAGAAGAATAGTCAATTTAGGTATAAAGGTTATACGTTCACCAATCAGAACGACATAAAATATTCCAACAACAGCAACGCGACCACAAATTTCAAAACTCTGTTAGGAAACAAGGTCTCATTAAATTCTGTAGCACTGTTTCACCACATTGTCAGAAAATTAATTAAGAATCAAATGGAAGTTTTGATGATAAAGCAAATTTGCTTTACGTACAAGAACGTTTGTATTTAAATTTTCCCGGTAAAATAAACCAAGAACAAAAAAGAATTCACTTATCCATCATGGAAATAGTCGTTAGGGCTGCACGATATAGCAAGATTAATCTTGATATTGTATTGTCTTGCCTTGTCTTGTTAATAACTCAACATTTTCTAATTGTAATATGTTCAAGTGATAAAACCTGGCGAGGTGGTCGGTGACACGTTCCTATATCCCCTGGGGGTAACTTACTTAGGTACGTGAGGCCACAGGGAAGGGGTGCGCCGCCTAGCGGCGGCCCGCGAACGAGACCCCGCCCAGCGACATATATGGCGGGAAAAATCAAATTTCAAATTTGTCTTTTATTTACGTGCGTTTTGCCAAAACACGTTACATACACGTTACATATACGTGACATGTAGGTCCCGGAATACGGACGGCGGTATCGAGGGGCCTCGGGCTGTATGTGCGTATATATGTATAAAGGTTAGGTTAAAGTAGGCCTTGAAATGAGTGTGTGTGTGTGTGTGTGCGCGCGCGCGCTGGCGCGTGTATATCGATGTTTATATCGATGTGTATATCGATATGTATATCGATGTGTATATCGATGTGTATATTAATGTGTATATCGATGGGTATTAACAGGCCAACGCGCGACTTAAGAGGAGGCCGGAGTCCCGACAGTTAGTTTTTCAAAGTTTTCTCTTCGAATAATTAACCGATTGGACTGAAA
>UXGD01005137.1:0-15241 GCA_900474315.1 Torymus auratus
CTGCATTTTTGTGCCTTTTCGACGTTCAACTTGAAACCCTTGTAACTTTTGAAGGAATCACCATTTTTTAATTAAAAAAAGGAATGAAAACTTTTTTTCTATAGTTTTAATGTCCTTTTGGAAATTTAGAGTAGATCAATCTTGGGCTAAATGGATAAGGTTTGAACTCTCTAAATTCGAATAAGTGAAATTCACTTCAAATAAGTACATAGTCGTGCACTTATCCAATAGTGCACGACTATGTACTTATAATAAGTGAATATTCACTTATTTGAAGTGAATTTCACTTATTCGAATTTAGAGAGAAGGGAAGGGCTTTTTTGACATTTTCTTAAAAAGTAAGAAGTTGCTCTAGAAAAAGTAGGCAACTTGATGAACGATGCTCAATTGTGGATTTTCAGTTTATATATTATAATAAACAAGAAAAATCAAGTCGTGATTTGGTGAGATTTGCACATATATAGGTATTATGGTATTTAAATAAGAATTGCATTTTAAAATGATCACTTAAAACCGCGTTGGAAGCCATAATATGCGCTAAGAAAGTTTAAAGACATTGATTAAAGTTTAAATATCACCGGTTTAATTATACTCCGTAATACGCTTTTGCTTACGGAAGTGCTAAGTTATATATGTTTTCTTTTAATCCTCCGAGCTGTACTTGAAGATTTCAATAATCTAAAAAGCTATGTATATCGGATTTAATGAATAGTTTGAAGCTATGTTATAAATAATAATGTATTATATTTTAATTCTTTTTCTATATGAAATAGTAATTAAAATTTTTTCCGTATATAAAAATAAATGAAATGCAAATCATAATATAGGTAATTGTTTCGAGATTTTTAATGATGAAAAATATTGTTCAGGCTTACGCTTATAAAAATCATAGTATCACGTTCATGTAGGGGAGAGTGGAGTGATGTGGCAAATGTTTTTGATTTCTTAGTGTTTCATAATATAATCGATAATAACTTTGAGGTATTGAATGAATAAAAGTCTTTTTATCTCTTTTGCAATACAAACTATAGTATCGTATCTAAATATTTATAGCTTACTTAAAAGCACAAACCTATTAGCTGCATCATCATTTTCTCTCCCCTACGCGAATCTCCCAGAATCGTTGCACCAATGATTAATCGACAAATTTCTTCCCTCTTGCAAACAAAAAAAGGATCAAGCGGCAGCTATCCGCAAGACAGCCAAGTTTCTGAAGAAGAAGATGACTGACGAGCAGGTGGCCCAGTTGAGTGAGCACTTGTCCTTTCCAAAAATGGCGGCGAATCCGTCAGTGAATTACGAGCAGGTCCTCGCCCAGAAGAACGTCAGCCGTGACGACCCCAACACCAAGTTCATACGGAAGGGCAAGGTAGGCGACTGGCGCCACTACATGAGCGACGAGCTGTCGCGTCGCTTCGACGAATGGACGGAGCGCAATCTCAAGGGCACGGGCCTCAAATTCGTCACCGACGATTTCGAGGATTGAGCGTTTCCTCCGCTATTTTTTCTTTTGTCTCCTCCCCTGTTGCCATTATTGTTGTTATTTCGATTTTTATTATGCCTCTCTTCAACTAAGACGAGCAATTGGATATTATAATTGGCTTTCGCAGGACGAAAGTATACACGCGTATTGGCTTTGTTTGTAAATGTAAATTGAGGAAAGATTTAGATGGTTTCTTCTATACTTGGTGCTTTAATCTTTATTATTCGCAGTAATTGAACATTTTTAACGTTGCCATACCAAATTGTGCGACAAATTCCAGTTATTATGTGGATATCCCGTTCGTAATCATCGCTAATCATGATTACGATTAATATACATCAGAATAGGATAATGACATAAGCATGTGCCTTATTTTCCCGTATGGAAATAATAAATGTAGAAAGCCGTACGAAACCGTACGAAAACGTATAAAATCGTAGTAAACCGTAGAAATTAATACTGCAAATTGTTCGAAATTCAATACTTTTCTACGGTTTTGTACGGTTTCTTACGGTTTGCTACGGTTTCATGTGGTTTATTACGATTCCCTATGTTTGTTTTTTCCATACGGGTTGTAATTATACTTTAATTTGTAGACTATACGATACTGTTAAATAATTATAATTATAAGATCAATCCAAAACCTATTTTTTATTCATACATCTTCGACTGGAATAATCTACAAATACTCAAAGTCAAAGTATAATATTTATGGTGGTACATAGAGTATGTATAGTTGTTCCTAAAAATATTTTAACATCAGATATTGAAGCAACGCTATCTCATGTTATACCTATATACCTTTAAATAAGATCTGTTATTACATTTTGTACTTATTTTATATACATTTTTATATAGTTTTGTAATGTAGACTTTGTCATACGTATACATGTACCTATACTTGTAATTAATACTCATTTAAATATATATATAATTCTCATAATAAATTTTGTAATAAATAAAGCGTGATAAGATTAACATACGTTATGATTTATGAATAATAATTTCTTCAACCCTATATATAAACCGTTAAAAAGTTAACACCAACCAATTTAATGTATTTTGGGCGTAAAATAACAAGTTATTATTGAAGTGCCCTTTCTGAATGATGGAAAAAATGTTAGTGACAATAAAACATAACTATAAAAGTTTTATTTACCGACAGCTGCTAATGAATCTTCGATTTAGTTACGTGCTCCATTTTCGAATATTTCGCGCTCTCACTGCTGCCAACGAAACCCCCACTGCTGCCAATTCTCCTTGGCGGGCAAACCGAAAAAAAAGAAATCCCGCGCTCGTCGATGCCGAGTCCGTGATGGCTTCAACGATACAACAGCGGCAGCAATATATACCTACAGCCGCCGATGCGCGCGTGCGCGCCCCTCGTCGACCTCAACCCGTCCATCCGCACCACCATACAAACAACAAACACCGCCAGACGCCAGTATATAGATATATATATACTCATATCCAATACACACGCTTACTAGCGCGCGCGAGAGCGGCGCGTACTACGCGCGTATTTGCCGCCTACGCACCATTGGTGCGACAAAGACAAACTGATGAGGCGAGTAGCGCTCGTAAAACGCTGTGCTACACTATATGTGTATATATATATATATATATGTATACGCTCGCTTTACTTATTACTGGTTACTACAGCGCGCTCTGTCTCTCTCTCTCTCTCCGCTATTCCTAGCATCTGCGGACGAAGCGAGCAGGACGGAGCAAGAGAGACGGGGAAAGAAAACGCAGAAGCGCAGCACACAGATCCGCGGACTGAGCGAGCGCGAGTAGGCACAAGCGCAGGCCAGCGCTGGCGAGAAGATGGCGACGTGTTTGAAAAGGTCGTCAAAGCCGCTCGAGCGGCTGCAGCAGCAGCATCAGCGGGGGGCTACCGCGGCGGCGACGACGGGCTCGAGGTCGCGAAGGGCAGCAGCTACGGGCTCCGGTGAGGTGCCGACGCGGAGGTCGACGAGGGAGGCGGCCGCGCCGCCGGTGCCAGCGCTTCGCGAGCTCATCTGCCCGGTCTGCCGGACGATCCTGCGTGAGCCGGTGACCCTGCCCTGCGCGCATAACCTCTGCCTCGGCTGTCTGCGCGGCACTGTCAAACACAGCAGCCTCAGCTGTCCGCTCTGCAGGCAGCGTGTCGGCTCTTGGCTGCGACATCGAACCAGACCCGAGAGCCTCATCAATGCCGAGCTCTGGCAGCTGATACGCACCAGGTACCCCCAGGAGCTCGCAGCAGCCATCGCGGCTGATAACAGCGGCGCTGGCAGCTCCTCCGTGCCCGCCGCAGCCGTCGACAACGAGGAAGTCGCACGCTTGGACCCTGGTGAGTACGAGGGCGAGTGGTGCTCCTTTTTTTGCCCGTGTAGTGCCTTGCTGTGTGCGTGTGTATGCGTGTGTGTGATCACGTACGTGTGCGGGTGTGTGGAGAAGATAGAGGCTCGTGTTTTTTGCAAGTGTGATCGTTATGATTGTCGTGATGTGAGGGATATTGGAGGAACGTTAGATTTTGGAGTTTGTTGGTTAGGTTTGTCTGGTCGGGCATATATCTTGGCGGTTGGCGTATACGATACGACGATGCTTGATTGTTTTGTCTCGGCTGGCATTTTTTTGGGAGGATTTCGTGTTTTGAATAAACGATGAGAGTGCGCGTGTACTCCGAATTGCTCCGAAGATGAGTACGTACGCGGAACTTTTGTCAGTGAATGTACAGTGGGTGGCTGTTATGGTATTTGATGATGTTAGGTGTGAATAAAAAATTTGCAAAAGTATGGATATAATAATTGTTCTGTTTGTTAGATTATTTTGTTGAAAAAGGTAATTTATTGCTGACAGTTATAATATAAAGTCATTAAGTGTATGGATGATAATGGATCGCACTAACAATAAAAGATTAACTTTTACAAATTTATAAAACAGCAGAAAATGTTTTCCAGAATTTTTTAAGAATATATACTGTAATTAATACTCTAAGTGTGTATAACTACTGCTAATGCGTATAGTTCTAATTTCCTTTATTTCCTTCTTTACTGGAAAACAAGTCTCATCATTAATTTAAACTTTGATTTCTTATTCGATTCAAATTGAGATTAATTATATTGTTAGTTAGACTTTTATCTTACTTGGTTATGGTACGAACATTTGTTAACACTTTCCTGTGAAATATTCTAAAATGTATTTTTAATAGTTTAACACTTTTATATTAATTTTAAATCCTATATTGTTATATTATGTTTCAGAGTTTTCTGCAATAAAAATACTTAGCGCAACTGGAGAGATTAGGAGAGAATATGAAGCTCAACTTCAACAAGAAGAAGAGGAAATGAAACGACAACGAGAAAAGGAGAGGTTAGCCAGTGAGGCACTTATACAAAAGATTCAGGAAGAGGAAGAGCAACAAAAGTTGGTGCAATTGGCGCAAGATCAGTTACTTGCAAAAACACTGGCAAAACAAGATGTCGTTGAAAAAACTAATGATAAGTATGAGCATAGCAGTAGATCTTCAACATTAGTTAATTCAGATAAAAAGAAGACCAATGTTGATCAATCAAAATCTGCTAATCAAAAAATGTCAGTCAAATCAAAAGATGCGACTGACATAAAGAAGCAAAATGTTGCTCTGATATCTAAAGTGAGGTCAGAGAGGTACTCAACAAACGTTAAGGCTAATTCGACAACTGCACAGAAAGAATCTTCAGAGACTGTTAGCTCACAGAAATCAGTGCCAATTCACAATGCTGTTACTAGAGTTGTAACCCATCAGACACGAGTAAATCAGCCTAATAATGCTACATATCCAGCTGCTCTGGTTAGAAATATTTAAGTTTTAAATCATTTTAAATCTGTTTTTAATTTAATTTAATTTTTAAGATGATTAAAATACAATTTTTCATTCAAGATAATATTTAAGAAAATATTCATTTTGCTTGAAAATGGTCTAATAACGTTCTAGTTAGTGTTAAAAAAAATTATAGCACAGAAATCGGGATTACACTAATATGACCAATTTTAACTCTAAAGCACATATTCTCCTTCATATAATATTAACATTGTTGTTTTTTTTTTTTTTTTTTTTAGGATACAGTTGTTGGCTCTACATCTAAAATATATGGACTGCAAAGCAAAGAAGAATTACATGTACCTAGTGATGTTCTTAGCAATAAGAAAAAGAAATTAGGAGTAGAGGTGTGTGTAACAACAGTAGAAGATAAAGAGAGAATTGGCAGTGCTGAAAGTGCTGGAAGTCATGACAGTATAAATCAAGAGATACATCACTTCAAACCAATCAAAGCTTTACCTCGCACACCTTTGAGAACATTAGGTATGGATTCGTTAATGTTTCTATTATGTGATTATATTTTATTATAAATTATATTAGTGATTTATAATGTTCTGTTTTAGATGGGAGACAAATGGATCCAAAACTAATTAGGGTCTTACCTATTCTTAAAAGAGTTTCTAATGTGGTGCCAAAACCTCCTACGCCAACGCATTTAAAAAAGATGTTTGGATGTTCATGGAGTGCTTTTAAACGTAAGTATTATTAACTATTTTTCGTGTGGAAATTGATTTTATATTTATATCTTCAGAAATAACTAAAACTTTTAGATAAGTATCAACCTTGCTCTATGTGTTTCTAAGTAAATTACATAATTTAAATCTTATTTTAATTTTCTGTGGGATTAGGAATATCGAAACAACAACAGGTGCTATGGCCAGACGCGTCCAATATATATCAGTACCAACAAGAGACCAAAAAGACTGACAAAAAATCGGAGCAACCACGAACGAGCAAATCGAGCAAGACTCTTCAGGAGCTCGAGGAACGCAATGCCGAGGTAGCTTTCGACACCAACAAAAACTACACGAAAAACGTCAACAACAAAATCATTAACGGTACGAAGGTGAGCAAGAAGCTAAACATGGATGAGCAGCCGGAGACTGGCAAGCAACCGGGCAAGCGAGGGCGAGTGAAGAACGGCATGATCCTCGGTAAGCACAAACTACAGCCAAACAACAACGAGAAGATGATCGAAGTTGTCGATCTCGACGCAGACGATCGCGAGCTGATGTCGGCGAACGAGGCCGCGACGTCGTCAAGTGATCCACTGGCTTTCACGCCCAAGTGTGAGCCCAGGCCACCTAGTCCCATTTTGGAGCTGGCGATGGAAAACATTGCCGAGCGCATCAAAAGAAGAAAAACCACGAGAACGGTCAGCAATACTGAAAATGTCCAAAGTGCAATGAATCAGGTATGGTATTGGTTTTTTAATTTGCTTATTTAGTGATTTTATAGTACTGCGTGATTCAAATCCGAGTAGTCCATTATTGCACCGTGCTCATTGCCCTTGCTACGCTTGGTGCAATGATGGACTGCTGAAGGCACGAATATGCGTGACAGCGGATTTAGGTAAACGCGCTATAAAATATCGTATGACTTTAGTGGTTTCAGGGGTCCACTGCTCGACGTGAATTATCATCCTTGCTAAGCTCGGGTGCTAATTTCACGTCGTGGTGCAATAATGAGGTACTATAGTATCGTAATATACTATTACTTAGCAAATTCAGAAGATTTCCTATACCATTTAATTTAATGCTAGTTTTTGATTGTACATAATAATCAATTTTGTTCATGTTCATCAACTATTTTAATGATTACAGAAATTTTTAACAAAATTATACAGAATTAAATTAAGAAACATAAAAAAGATTTATTAAACTGTTTTTTTTTTTAATGAAAAAAACTTCTCTAAGGCATTTAAAGACACGAAAAATTAAAACCACCATCCATTTATAAACTTTGAGATTTTTTTTTTTTTTGCAAATGAAAAATACAAATTTTGAATTAGATAAAGTTTTAATTGGTCATTTTTTTTCTAATATCTGTTACGCCGAAAACATCGAGAGGAATAGTCCATTTTTCTTGATTCGGTCTTTAATATCTCAAGAGCTATATAATACAACCGCTCAATAATTCAACGCAACGTTTAATACGTCCTATAAACGTTGCAATATGTTGTGAACAATAAGTATTTTTTTATGATACTAAATATATTATATGGCGCCAAATAGTGTGCTATATAAAGAGGTTGATTTTGTAGTACTTGTAAAATGAAGCTGCAAAAAAGTTACGTTGTTGTTTCGTTTAATGGGATTAACACATATAAGTCGAATAAGACTTCTAAATATAATTTATTTTCGTAAAAAAGATATAAAAAGGTCGATGCATTAATTTCAATTTCTCTTAATATACTATTTTTAATCGCACTAATTGAAATGGTATTTTTCTAAGTAAATTCTTATTTAATAATACAATGTCCCAACGATAAAATTACATCTAATGTTTCAAATATAGCTATTTTATAAAAGATACCGGCTAACTAATTAATTCAATATTTTATTAAGGTTGCAGCTACCGAACGACCGAGCAAAGGCATGAGTAAGAAGATCAGCTCGAGGGGTCGTAAACCAAAGGCGAATAAGACGACTCCAATAGTCATTCAACCGAAGGTAAAGACGAAAAAGATAGTCAAGGTCACGACAGTCACCAGTCAAATCAAGAGATTAGCCGCGAGGTCGTCCAAGCGTCCAAGGTATACCGAGGACTCGGAGAGCGAGGAGGAGCTCGAGGAGCAGCGACAATTAGAAGCTAATGAGGAGGCCGAGCTTGATCGATCAAACCCCAATATCACACCCTCACCAACAGTGCCGTCCCCCATGCCCACACCACCGCCTGCCAAGAAACCTCGTAAAGTTGCCAAGAGCTCGGCTAAGAGCAAGTCGAAGAAACAAAAGACTTCGAAGGATGTGGAGCAGCCACTGCTACTATCACCTGAGGAAGTGACAACGACAAAGAAGAACAACCACGCGACAACAAGCCACGCGCCTAAGGAAGACGAGGAGGTAATACGGGAACAGGAGCGCTTAGAGCGACTGGCGGCGCAGGAACGCGAAGATCGTGAACTCGCGCTCAAACTGCAGGCACAGTTCAACGCTATGGAGCGCATTGCCGGAAGGACGAGGCGCGGCGCCGCTCGGGTGCCTAGTCCGCTGCTATCGAAGTAGGTGACGAGACACACATAGATCTGCATGAGACTAGAGCGTACGTTGCTTTCTCGGCTGAGAAATTCGGCGTTTTGTACAGGCGATTATACGAATGTTGCAGAGCTAGATCGCATTGCTTTCTAAAGGTATCTCGAAGGAGTCAGACAGTGTTGAATTCCTAAAAGACTGTGTTTCAACATTTTTTTACGATTCTTTCAAATGGCTGTTCAGACTAAACTTAAACAAACTTTTTTTTTTCTATTTTGTCTCGCTTTGAAACTTTAATAATTATTAAATTCTGCTTCTAAGCAGAAATAAAATCATGTTGTAAGGCATACGCAATTTCTGTGTATCACTTTTGTTTAAGTATGTATATTGTTATTTTCGACACTCTAACAAATGACTTATGTTAACTGAATGCTGATAGTATATTAAAAGAATAAATATTTTTCAATTATCTTCTTTGAAAAGTTTTGTGCCTCTTTTGATTTCCTAGTTTTTATATTGAACATAACATTTTTTTTATACACTATAAATTTCATAATTAAGATTGCACATCTAATTAATACGTTTATCTATAAGTTTGGTCTTGTCGGAAGCATTTTCAGTATTTCCGAGAATGACCAGCCCTGTTTTGAATATTATTAATATCAACTTTTTAATCAATACACCTTCAACTTTTAAACCTCAAAATGAGTAAGCTATTCTTAAAAAGTTCTCGAAAGTAACATTATTTTTAATACTTTGATTAATTTATAATCATTTTGCTAATTATTTCGTTTTATTTAAAAAATGTGCCTGATTAAGGAAAAAAATTTTTTTTCAGGAGTTAGCACTGTATGATTCTTATGACTTCTTCGTATCAGAAAAAGGGCGCTACTTTATTAATTAATACTTCCGCTACTTATTTCAGTAAACATCCTTTTGATTCGGTAAATATTGAAATATTGAAACCGCGAAAATAATTTTATATACATTTTTTGTGATATTTTTCTTAAATCAAGAAACTACGAATTTTTAAGCTTCCTTAATATTTACAATATTCGCGATTTAAAGGCTAGTTATATAAGTCGAATGTAGATAAAGTAAACGAAATGTTTTATTGTCAGTGCCATAAATACGTCTAACATTCGTAAAAAGCTGTTTTCATGGAAGTTCCCTTTTGATAAAGTAGCACCTTGATATAAATTTGAAGATCAACAGTTCATTACGCAACTTAATTTGTTAATAATTTCAATAAATGGGTCAGAAACTAATCTTATTTTCTGTTTGTCAGCTCATCAAGAAAACATCTTATGATTTTATATTGTTTATTCATCGATTTTTAATTCTGTCATGTACACAGCATTATCCTGCAGGATTGTTCCTAACTTATGTCTCTTCGATCAAAGAGACTTGCGTAAACCATAACAAAGTTTTCTGTTTCTTTTTTTACATATAGGCAGAAAAATCTACCAGCAGAAAAAGAATCGTCTTATGATTGTCGCATACCATAACTATCACATATGATGTATAATTTCCCGCGTATTTTCAGTAATAGGAAGCACAATTAGTTGAGATAATTTGATTATTTTCTTTCAGTATGTTAGGATCGGGCACTGTGGATCACATTCAGCTTTTTATAATTTTATATCTTCTGTTTATATCTTTTGAAATTTCAAATCGCCAATAAAAAATATTAACGTAATATATCAAAACAGTTAAAGGAAAAGATACGAAAACATCATTTCATTCACTTTGATTTTCGGAATCTCTCATTGATAATTAAATCAATAATTGGTACGTTAAAAATGTGAAATAAATGATATACTCATATTTTTGGACGAAGCCTTTAATGAATTTAAAAATTAGAAAAAAGCATCCGCATTGAATTAAAAGAGAAATCAGAACACAGCGAAAGAATCCTCACAAGTTAGTGTTCAACAGTGGCCATTCCTACAACTTATTCTGCGATTTGCACTATTTATAAATGATATGCAATCTCACATTCACGACGCATAAACACTGTCATGTTGCTTTTAAGCGTTTGCTATTACTTGTTTGTAAGTTTTTATCTTTTACTATTGTAAACAAAATACTGATAATTTTTTTTTTTTTATGAATAAAACTTGTGTAAAAAGTAAAGAAGGGTTAAATCGCGACTTTCGGGGCTCGAAGGGCAGTCTCATTTTCATAAGAGTGAAACCGTCAAATGTCCTGTTTCGATTGCGCGTAGTGTACAGAGACAACTGCTGAGAAACCGCGTGACTCTTGGAATTTCGTCAGGCGCAGAGGTGATTGATGAATTTCCGACAGCAGCGGATAAATTTATTTTATTATTTTTGTACTTCGAGTATCGCTATATGTATGGTACAGATAGACATTTAATCATGTGTAAAATATCACATTTAGTATATAGTTACTGCGTCTATAATTTAAATTGTATAATAATATCCATTCGTTTACTGTATGTATGTGAAAGAATGAAAGCGAGATTATAGAACATATAACGTAAGAGACATGATGTGGATTTGGTACCGAAATTAATGTCGGTTGAAGTAGAAGGTGAATTAATTTTTGGAAACCTAAATGATTTTAAAGAGCGTACCCACAATACGAAGTATTTTTATAGTCTATAGGTTTTTATTGTTTATCGCATGTAAACACTTAATTCTGTAACTTTCTCTAAATTTTAAACGAAGAATGTGTAAAAAGATAAAAATTTTAATTAATCACTTTAAAAATTTAAAATTGTAGACTATACTATATAACATTAACAATTAGGTACTGGTTAAAAAGACCTGTGCGTTGTATATTTGTGTAGAAGATTAAAATATATTTTTGAGTACAATTGTTTTCTTGAATCTTTTTATTATATCATTATTTTTACCGTGGAGAAAAAGGAATACAGAAAAATTAAATTATTTTGTTATAGTATAAAATGTGTTAGATATACGTTTAAAATTAGAGGAAATTGATGCATTATAATTTTGGTATTCAATCCACAATCAAGTAAGAGGATATAAATATATTATCCACAGAATAAGTGTAACGGTACGTACTAAAGAAAAAACTGTAAAAATAAAACGAACGTTAAGAGTAAAGCAAGTGTGGAAAAGCTGTGGGAATTGATCACAAGGTAAAAATGTATAATATAACACTGCAAAGTCCCTGCGCATAAACTTCTGTCAAATAATGTATGCAATGCTATAGATTTAAACAAATGAAATGAACTCTAGATATTACGACAAATAAAACGATCTACACGATAGATCGGTATATAATATATTATATATAAGCGTGTTATAAATACCTTCATTATCTTTACCAAGTAAGCGTACGATTTTTTACATAAACGATATGTATAATTTAAAAGTAAAAAAGGCAAGGCTATGGAAGTCTTGGATTTCTTCCATTTATAATAAAAACTATCGACAGAGAAAATATATAAAATATACTTATTATTGAAGAAAAAGTAACGTCGTATCCGTTATGGTTTCTGCACCCTGTGTCTTTTGTTTTGTAAAGGAAACTAAGATCACATATTTTTCTTAATGGACTAACGTCAATTATCGTTAGTAAAAAAAAACAATAATGATATAAAAGAAAAACAATGTTCTCGTTAAGAATAAATACCCGAGAAGTTACGTTGTAAATAAATGGATTTTTGTATAAGACGAATTTATCTCACCGTGTAGAAAATTAATTAAAACAAAAAAAAGAAAAAAAAATGAGAATTTTGAGATTCATGTCCGGTTATGCGCAACATTAAAGTAGGAAAATTTAATTTTATATGTATATTATATATGAAGGAAACTACGAAGTCCTAGAGATGTCTTCGGCAATAGAAAACGATGAAAGATTTCCGAAAACTTGTTAAAAAACTCATGGAAGAAAATCAATAAATTTATTAACAGCGGATTAGTGTTTGCCTTCATTTTTTCGACACTTTTCCTGATTTTCAACTTATATTATTATATTATTATAGTTAGTTTAACAAACGATATTTTTTATTTGTTAATCATTCATTAATTAATACGAGTCACTCAAATATGATACTATTGAAATCATATATTATACTTTATGAACTTGATAAAATTTTCCCAAAGCAATAGATATTATAATGCTTTTAGTATGTTTATATCTAATAAAGTAAACTTTGTACAAAAAGAACTTGTATATATTATATTAAACTTTTTCTGTGCCTAAATAATTTACAGAACAAGCACTTTATTAATATTATGTAATGACGTTAATCATCTTTACATATTCCTGAAGTCAATGGAATCACGGTACATTAGTAGGTGCGCAAAGTGCAACATGTGAAATGGTCATTATCTAATACCTTTTCAATTGAATAATTACTCTATTGAATTGTAGAATCATTTAATTAAATATTCTAAAAAAACTGAGAAAAATTCTTATCTGTCTTCGAAGCTCAACAACGCTCCTTGATTCAGGTTGTTTTTATACATTCTAATACTTTTTTGCTAGAAAAAATTCGCTAGAATGCAAAATAATTTAAAGTGATAAGTATCAAATCAAAAACTATATTTTCGAAAAAGTTGTTTGATTGCAGCATTATATGATAATAATTACTTATACTTATGTGAATGTTCCATAACTCGATACTCGAGCAGTATTAATCTAATATTTGAGTAATGCTTAGATACAATAATATCTCTCATTTCTTAGTAGTTTGAAGGTTGATTAAACTTTTTGGATTTTTATGATTATTTTGTTGACAAATAATAAAGAAAATAACTATTTCGTAAATTTTTCAAAGATAGAAACTTGAGTTTGCAGCACTTTTAAAAAAATGTGATTGTAAGATTTCATCGACAAAGTTTTGGTTGTATCACTTATAAATCAGGTTATTAATATAAGAGCGTTAAAATTGTAGGAACTGAGCAAAGGAAAATCAGCGATACAGATTTCTCTTTCCAATTAAAGATTTTTCCTTTGCTTTGTAATTTCAATTTGCTGAGTAGTCTGAGTACATTATAATATAATATTATGATTATAATATATATAATGATGGTATTTATACTGTAAATACACACACGCACACACAGTGGCACCCACACATGCAAACACACACACACACCAAGGTATATTTCATTTGACATTATTACTATCTTGAAGCTTGAAGAATTACTACAAAAAATTTTGGAAGATTGGCTGAAAGGAGAAAGAGCGCTAAGAAAGGGGACAATTCACGAGTAATTTTTGTTCATTCAGTTTTTAGCTCAGACCACCTGTAGAGATTTGAAAAAGGTTCAATTCATTTACTATTTCTTTGAGGCTTGCAGTAAAATGAAAATATTTAAAATTTTGTAAATGTAATAAAAGATTTATCATTGTACTAATTTAGGATTCACACAATGTAAATTATAAATATGTTATAATCGACTGAGGCAAGGTAAAATTGATGATACTCTTATGGAATAAAATATTTTATGTATTTTGATATTTTTCAGATTCATTCATTAATTTTGTAATTTAAACGAGAAGCAAATGTTCTATAGAATCCGTGTGAAATCATTCATATATATATTAACATAAATATCTATTTAGAAAAATGAAATTTGAAGTAGATGTTCCAAATTGGACAGTGGCTTACAAAGAAAAACTATACGAAAAAAAGGAGCTCGTGAATAGTTATAACGCTCAACCGAATTGTCCCTTAATTCTAAGCGGGCAGCCGAATTGTCCCCTTAGTGTGTTGCTGAGTTGTCCCCTTTCTCCTCTCAGCCGACGATATGAGAGCTAACAGTTTTAATTTCTATAAAATGGTTATGAAAGAGTTTTAAATTCCTTATATTTTCTTTTTTGGAAACTTGAAATATCTATCGTCTATCATTTTTATAAAAAATATCTCATTTGCATCTATATCTAATTTATTTCTCGAAAAATATTTACGAATTTCTCGGTATTAATTTGTATAAAAAAAAAATTTTTTATAAAAAAAAAATTAAAAAATGAGCTATTGAGCTTTTGTTGTCGAGTATTATAAATATTTTGATTTTTAATGTGCATTTTTCTTTATGTTTATATACTGTGTAAAGCACATTTTTTTAATGGAGGAATTTTGTTTAAAATTGGGACGAAAGGATTTTCGATATTATATAATTATGATTGTAGGACTTCTTTTTGAAAATTTAATAGGTAATTAATGAATTTAATGTTTTATAGCTATTCCATCAATATTCCGGATGCATATTCCATGTGCAGTTTTCAATTATCATAAAAAATGTTATTATATTTTATTTGAAATTGAATATAGGTAACGATTTTTATTACAAATCATGATAAATATAACAAATTTTAGCTTTTCCTGTCTACTTTTATAATCTTTTTTCTCGATTTCATATATAGTCCGGGCGTCAGCCTGCGTGGCCGTAGCAAATATCATGCCGTGGTTAGCACCCAAGTTTTTCTTATGTATTTTGACCTTCTGAATCCGAATTTCTTGGGTGCTTAGCTCAAAAATGCAAAGTAAAATTGTTATTAACAATAAATGGCGTTTTTTAACGAAAATTCCCGTTTAACGTCGAAAAAAATCTTTCTTTGACTTTATGTTGCATATAAACGTATAATTTGTTCATTTTACATAAAAAATTGAATAGAGATTTAAAAAATATAAATATTTGCTAACAATTAAACTTACTCGCACCTTCTTTATCGACCGAGTACCGCGCGAGTAAGATTTATTGTTAGCATTAA
>UXGD01005138.1:0-15240 GCA_900474315.1 Torymus auratus
ATATCAAACTGAATTTACTTATTTCACGGTAATGTTCTCTTAAATTTCGCCGGGATATATATATATATATATATATATATATTATTTACATGCATGTAAAGAAAGCAATTTATATTGATTACTCCATAAGATGAAAAAAAAATCTGATTTCACTCAATTTTTTTTTCTCTTTCTAAATCAGTTAAAATTACAGTATCCGACATGCATTGATATGATTTAATATGGGTATGTCCCCCATCGCAAAAAAAAATCATTTAATAAATGGGATTTTTTAATTTTTATTCAAATATAATGCAGTGGATGAAAGAGAACGTTAAACTGAGTGAGTGAGTAAAATAGCGTATAGTTTGCTCGGAAGCTTATAAATCTCTAAATCTCGTGATACTACAGTTTTAGATATAATGTAACAATTATTTTTTTTTTCTTTTTTATTGAACTAATCACACTACAGCGATTGGCAACGTATTGAAAATAAACCATTGAACTGTTTATACTCTTTTAGGTAAACTTTAACTGCGAACCCCTTCTTATAATACGATCATAAATCTCTTCGTTTACCTAAAAAAAGAAGTGCGCATCGAAAATCAACCCTTATAATAGCTCAGGCTCGTACACACACGCAAACCAAACAACGAAACAAAACCAGCAAGGTATAAAAAACAAACCGGGCACGGTTCTCGCTCAGCAGAGAGAAACAGAGAGGGAGAATAATCCGCGCGCAATCTCTCGCAAAGGCGCAAACCCGTAGTATAATAACAAAACCGGTGATTTCGCCCCCCTTCTCCCACCAAAGAGTCACTCGCCCCGGGCGATCCTCTTCCGCGTTTCGCATTATCGGAAAAATTTCTTCCTCGTCTCGGACGATCCGAGAGCGAGGGAGATAGCTGCGGCTTTTGCCTCGGCACAAAATATAATACTGTAATAAGTAGAGAGAGAGGTAATGCACGGGTTCGCTACACTAGAGAGAGTGCCGAGGTATGCCGTGTGTAGGTATATACGTATGTACGTACGTATGGTAGACGACGGGCTTTTTATGTAGTTCGCCGGCAGGGCTATTGTTCGGTATCATAGGTGTGCGTGTGTGTTAGTGTGTGTATGGATTAACCGAGAATGGGCTGGCTGGATTTGCGGGTTTCGCGCGCGTAAGGTTTTGAAGTTTTTGAAATTATCGTTAATTGAAGCCGACCGTCTGTTTAAAACATTTTCCAATTGTTAATGGATCATCTTAGTAGGTTATGGATTTACATGATGAACTTAAATAGGAACAGAATTATATTTTGCTTTTTGAAAAATAAAACTTTGAAACAGAGATATTTTTTGAACTTGAGATTTGAGTTGTGAATTTCCATGTTTCAGGGATCACTGAGTAAGATTTATCAGACTTTCGATGTAGAGATTTGGTACAATCAGGGATTTAAGAAAGCCGTAATAGAAATGCACGATGCCTTATACATATAGAGTCTGCCGTACCGACCACAATGTTTTTAATTAAATATTAATTTTTATAACCTTTTTCTTTAATTCTGAGAGTCGAAGCACATATAGGCAAACTTATTATCTAATTCCCGGTTAAATTTCAGTAAAGTTATAAATATTTTTAATTTCACTCGTATAGAAAACATTGTTGAAAAAAGTCTCTTTAATTAAGTCTTGGAAAGTATTACATTCAATTGTCAAAATAAAAAATTAAATAAAATTTAAGCGACATGCACCGAAATAAAAGTAGGATTGAATCTGAAAATCTCAACTACGAATTCATACATGGTGTTCTTAAAGTTATATAATCCGTGTCAAATTCAGTACAACTAAAAATGATCAACATATTTTCGAACCTCATCTCCTACATATTCAAATAATTCTGATATCGTGATAAGAGACATTGTCTTAAGCCCATTTGAATTTTAATTTTCAAACTAGTTGATCAACAAACCACCAAACAGCGCCACCCATCGCTTAACTTGACGAATAATGCCATTTGCAGTTGGATGTTATGATAGTAAATTATTCAATGAAAGTTGAAAGTAGTTAGACTTGGTCCGAGTATCTCGACTTCGTCCGAGTAGTTAAATCTCAGTCGAGCTGCTTCACTTTGTGAGAGTAGTTTGACCCGGTCCGAGTAGTTCGAACTAGTTCAAGAAGTACGAACTAGTTAGAGTATTTCGACGGCTGAGAGGAAGAAGAACGTATCTCGGCGCGCGGATGAAGAACGACGTATTTCGCCGTATACTGGCCACGTACTGGCCGTAAAAGCACCGAGATACGTCGTTCTTCATCCGCGCGCCGAGATACGTTCTTCTTCCTTTCAGTCGTCGATTTGTCCTCGCTACACTCGGGCGAGAAACATGGCTTATGTGTGAATCAACCACTTTACGCACTTGTTGCGTAATGTACTATTAAATATCCAAGCTCAAGACAGAAATGTTATTTGATAATTAAATTCAGATATTCTAACCAAAACCATGCAGGACAGTGAGTTTCAAGAAGGAGAATGAATGGGGGACCTAATGGTTTTTTCTTTTCAGGCTTATTTCTATTTGATTTTTTAAAGTTTCGCGTAGGTTCTTAATAAAACCATTCGATAGATTTGGATGAACGAAAGCTCGAATTAGTTGGAATTTGTGTAGTTAAAATTCATAAAATAAATTAAACAAAAACCAAATTTTTATCCAATTTTTCTCACTTTTCATATGCGAATTCAAACTGGACCCAACACTGGCTATCCTGCAATCCCATCTTTTCCCAGCAACCAACAAAAATGTTTCCATCTATCCCACTAGGTCAGCCATACACGGCCTCCTCCCATCATACGCTATACTCTTCCTGCCGCCAGGTCGATATATACGAAACGGGACGAACGCGATCCGGCGTTGTTGCTACCGCCGCGGTAGCGGCAGCGACAATCCTTCTCGCTTCGGCGGCGGCGGCCGATCGCGATAAAGCCCCACGCGTCGGACAATAATAAACAATGCGTGAAATGACAAGTATACCGCGGTCGGCCGTTTCGCGAGATCCTTATCCCTGCAGAACTGCAGCCTGGGTATATATATATTTATAACACGGTATAGTGCAGCAGCTAGCGCCGCGCTATAGGCCATCAATCATCCGCGCGCGGATAAACCGAAGCGTATGCGTGCCGTGCGTTGGAGGCAGCGGAAGGTGTATTTTCGTTTGGGTTTTCTTCTCTAGTTTTTCCACACATTGCGATTTGGGGTGGTAGAAGGGAGTAGTTGGATCAATCGGTCTGGGTGCAATACAAAGTTACCTTAAGCATTTTATCAGCGTGAAATTCTATCAGCCATCTTTTACTTCTTTAAATGAGTTGTCTGTTCATTGTTATCTTCATTACTTGCTGCTGATTAAAGTGCGCCCCGTGACATCCGCATTCCGCGATGATGAATCGTTGATATCAAAAAGTTCACGTTTTAATTTTTATAGAATTTTTCAAACACTTTCAATCATTGAAGATTGGAAAATTGGAAAAGATTCCGAAAAGTATCCATATACACTTTTTGTAAATACAGAGCTAGTCGTCAACTTATTTGAAAGAGGGCGCGACTATCTACTTATTTTACGTACATTTAACTAATTTTCACTTATTCGAATTTAAATAGACAGTCAATATTTGTGATTTGATGACTGGTATCTTGAAAAAAGAACCCAAATAAGATTGAGCTACGGATACTGGGGTTCATTTTTAGGTACCAAAAATCACTCCGCAAAGCCACATCCAAATTCGTGTCCTGAAGGTCAAGAATCCTCCTGGTTACTAGAAATCATAACTTTATAGAAAACCTGTTGATACCTTTGAATTTTTTCCCATCATACCATTAAAATAAAAACACTAATACACTTCATTATCATATTCTTTTGCGTTACTTTATTCCCCCTCGCCATCTTTTCACCAACGACATCTCGAACGCATCCCGGCACCTTCCCCGAAACAACGTAATCACAAACCTTGCACACAACTCATCCCATCGCGCACTGACGCTCTTCAAGTGATGTGTTTCATTCGAGCGCGCATGCATGCATGCAGTACACAGCGCAATGACGGCTTCTGTCCCCGTGATGGATGAGATTCCCCCCTATCTTGTATCTCTCGCGTATATGTACACTCACGCTCGCTCTCGCGACTACCAGCGTTCGCTTATTAAACCCTTCGATTTTTCCTCCCTCGTTAAATACACGTAAACGGAAGATCGATGACAAGTCTCGCGCGTGCGAGAGAGAGAGCAGAGCAGAGCGTCTTCGGAGAGTAGGTAAATTTTTAACGAGCGCTCGTTACCGGTGCTGCTGCTGCTGCTGCAGCTACTGACGACGATGTTGCCGATATTCTCCTGCGTTCGAGTCTTTTTGGAAAGTGATGGAGAGCGAGGTGTCGTGTGGGAATGAGTGTGTTCCCGAGATTTCATAATTAAGGGAGTGTTTACATTTGCGATGATGGTTATCGGAGAGCGTATGAGTTATTCTGAGGATTCGAGTTTTTTTTTATAGAGGGAAATGTTAATTTGTCATATATTTTTATTGGTTTTGAAAGGATAAAAAATGTTTATGAATAAAATATGAAAAGAAAGAGAGAATATATTTTATTTTGTGTTATTTTACTCAGAGTGTATAGAAAGATTATCTTGTTGTATCCAAGGTAATTATTGATCTACTAAGTTTTGATGAAGTCGCTCAAGTAAAGTTATAAAGGCTTGTTGATGAATCTTAATAATTGTCTACCTTTCATTGCTCTTTGATTACAATCCCTATAGATATTCTCAATAGTTCGTGAAAAATAAGAGAAAATTTATACTAATGATTCTACTTCTTTAGTATATTTCTTTGTACGAATTCGTTTTAATCGATTTTTAGTTGGATATTTTATTATATGAAGATCAACTACAAAAATTTTATCTAGTATACAAAGTTAAAGTACGAAATATTATTTTAATAAATAAAATAATAAATAAGGCTTCAAACAATCATCGGACAAAAACCTCATTTAATCCGTATAAAAGGAACATTTTTCTGATAATAACGAATGTCGGATGGGTTCAGGTGGTTCAAGCCAGTGCCGTGTCTATTACAGCGCGCGAAACGTGCACGAGGAAATACCTTCGCTGAGCCAATATCTAATTTGATAACAGGTGAAAATAATGCTCCCCGTAATAATCCGCGGCGAATCACGCGCTGTGTACCGGCGGCGCGCGGCGAACGAGAAAATCAACGATGATGGAGCAGCAGCAGGCCGTCGGATCGCAATTCGGAGTGTAATAATACTCGTATAAAGTATTTTACTTTTGACATTTTCTTCCTTTTGTTTTGTAACACAACAAAAAAAAGGGGGAAATACTGGTTTCGTGATATTGGACGTGAAGTATTAATCACCCGAGTTCTTTCACAATTTACGTTAGTTTACTGTGATTTATGAGTTCTATCGATAAATCGATACAAGATTTTTAATAATAATTATAAGCTGGGTTACAGAAGTTTTATCTTAATTGGAGAATATTGAAAACAATACTTACATGTGAATCGTTTTTTAATGGGATTGGACACCTTTTAAATTTTCCTTCTTCAAATGACCTGACAATAATAAATTTCAATTGTTAGCAATATGTAGAAGTAATATTAGAAAGTTAAAAGACAGTGCTTAGACCCATTGTATCCAAAGATATGGGTATTTCGATTTTAACGTATGAGAGCTTATTCGATTTCTTATACAATTTCACATGGAATTGACGAGGGGAAATTTCAGAAATATCTTTTACATATTTAGTCGATACCTTTTCAAATCTATAATATCTACACTTGTAAATACTATGTTCGCTTGGAATTTTTTTCTTCTTCAACGATTAAACTGCGTCCCTCATTTACATATATCACTTCTCGTCCGAGCAGATTTGGCCATAAAGCATAACAAGAATTATTTTCCAACAATACCTTTTCGGGGTGAGGAGCTACCTTAACAGAATACAGTGCAAGCATTCGCAGTCCGTGTTTTCTATAAATGTGGCATTTGTGCTAAGCAAGCGTTTCCTATAAATTGTAATAATTGTGGAAATATGAAATTCACCAATTGTGTTAACTTTTTTCTATATATAGTGATCTGGTTTCTAAATAATCATTTGAGTACAATCATACACCACTCCTCTGATATTACATTACACACTACCGAATAAGGAGTGTGCTTTGATAAAAAAAAGTTGAACATCTTAGAACATCCATTCCCTATTACAAAACAACATTATATATCTTCACCGATTTCGTATTAATTCACGACAATCCTTTACCACAACCGTATACAAACCATCATTCTCTCTAACTCCCTCACGACATTTTTCCTACAGATCAAACAAAAACCCTCCACCGTGCCAGCTCTCTCATATATTTATCCGATCCTCTCATATACGACGCTGCAAGTAAATGCCGCGCAATCATCGTACTCTTACGCGACGCGCGTCGGCGTTTGCATAAGCACACAGCGCTATATAGACGAATACATCCCCAGCGCATCCTCGTAATCATCATTGTCCTCTTTCCCCGCGTCGTCTTCGCCGCAGCGAAAAATTCCTCACTCGCGTGTGTGTTTACACGCACGCCGCGCGTACATATAAGTACCGCTGACGGGGGTATATAGGACTCGCGCAGTTTGCGCGCGAAAGACGACGCCCAGGTAGTAACGAGCGCGCGCACGTGTGTACACGCGCGTGGTTACTTTTAAAGCCACTTATTACCGTGATTATACCAACGCGCGCGCGCGCGGGTAATGCGCGTATACGCGCGCGTTCTACAATTTATGTTATTGAATTGCAGTTATCGCGCGGCGAGGGCGCGGTTATTGCCGTTGTGCAAATGCCTGCAGAGAGGTTTTCAGGAATCGAGGATCCGCGCGGTGCAGGATGGAAGTCGCTGTGACGCTGCTGGGGTTGATGGGTTTTTGCGCTGGTTTGTGCGTGATTTATGGTATAGTTTGGCCGTGGAATGGATGCGCAAGTTGTTCGAATATTGTGAATAGTCGAGGAGTGAATTATATTTATCTGTATGCGGCTTGACTTACCAAAGGATCTGCTGTCACTTCAAACAAAGTGCCGCTAATAATGTATATTTATTTAAGAATAAAAATATTAAGTGTAAGGTCGTCTTGGTTTGGAAATCTCGGAAATATTCTTCACATGTGTGGTCGTACCTCGACGGTTTCAGTTTATAGGAAAATTTTGTAGTCTGTCCTGACTTTGGACGAAAAAGAACTATAACAATATGGTGCTTTGCTGTTTGTATTGATAAAGCATTGTTATTCAGTTTGTAATCGTCACTATTACATGCAAGATTTCAATTAAATAGTTTTTCTTTCACTCAAAAGTTTTATGTAATAGTTCATCTTACTTATCTGTGTGGTCAGAGATTCTCACAAGTTGAGTTCTTAAGACTATGTTCGATACTGTTCAATACAATGATATCCATTTACCTCTTCAAAGTACTTACATATTATGTTTTCTAACTTTCGTCCTCTTTTTCCTGCGCGCACAAGAAATTGGAATATGTTATAGCCAAACTAAAAAATTTTGAAACGATTATTTTAAAATATTATAAAATTATTATACATATATATATATTCATCTACAATTTTCACGAATCTGATTGATATTATATTGGTCGTTTTATACAGTATGCGCACCAGTAAACGCAAATAACACGTGTGTAATAACCAACGCGAGCGCGAATATAAAGTTAATTTGACATTCCGCAACGATTAATCACAATGATCATTAAAACACAACGCCCTGTTAATAACGAAACCATCGAAACAAACTCGCGCCGCGCGCTCATTACGCTCCACCCACCTCCAGTTCTCGATACAGATTCGAGGCCTCGGGATTTATCATCGGCACGAACCGACCGACAGGTTATCGCTTCGTATATATAGCGGCCCAATCACGCCCCGTGCGACGGTTTTTCTGGAGTACCATAGCACCTACACGGAATAGGGCAAAGAAGAATCGAGCCTGCGAGGAAGGATAGTAATTACAGAAGCGGGACTCGAAGCCTCTTCTCTCTTTCTCTCTCTCTCTCGTCAAGAGAGCTGCGAGGCACGATCCGCGATAAGTATAGTAGTTGTTCCCCGGGATCTCCACTCTTTCGGCCTCGCGCTTTATACACGTGTATATATACCTATCTGTCTACCTATATATATACACCCTCAGCGTCCGCTATCTCATTTTATTTGAGTACAGGTCACTTAAAAAGTATATTGCTCGGACACGCGCGCGCGAGAGAGTTGAGAGTTTGATGCGCGCGGAAAGTAAAAGTTACGTGTATAAACACGATTCGAGTCACGATGTCGATTCATCGGGTCCTGATTCCTCCTTTTTTTTCTCTGTCTCTTTCGCGATCGTTGATTTTTATGGCGAAGAGTTTTTGTTGTCGCAATGCTGTAGTGGGTTGATCAGGAGAGAGGTTTTCTGTCGACGGTGGAGCGTCGTCCGTTGTGGTACATGGCAATGGATAGTTGAACATCTTAAAGGGTAGTTTGGATGTTGAAAAGAATTATTAATTGATTTTGTAAGTTTTATACGAAATATCATCAAGTTAGATAGAGATAATGCGATATTTTTTGTTGGCTGGTAATGGGTTTGCATAATCCTGTGATAAATATAGTTTATTAAGTGTATTATTGATATTCTATGTTTGTAATGTAAGTATTAGTTCGTTTCACACGTATCAGCAATATCAGATCTCTATCCTTATAAATTTAACCAACCAACAGGCCAATCAAAATCTATCAGAGATTTTCAGCTTCACTTGGAAGTTTATCAGAATTTTCTAACAAAAAACGAGTAAAATTCAAATAAAGGTTCCCAGATTAACAACTTATCTACTGTACATAAATCCTTTGTGTACTTCGACGAGTAATTTGATAACATTTGCTAGAATAACACTTTATAGATGTTCAATCCTCCATATTAAATAATCATTCATAATAATAACCACATTTTCATTCAACATCCGCTGAAAATATCCTTCATATCCAATCACAAGCACAAAACGAAGCTTAAACCGCAACCGCGTCGGATTTGTCATTGATTTGAGCTTGCGCGCGAGTCAGGGTAGCACGGCATTTAGGAAGTGGCCAGCGCAATTCTCTCCCTCCCTTTCTCCTCGCCAGTCTGCTCGTTGAACATCAATACTCGAACATGCCTATATAGTTATACTCATAGGCATGGCAGTATGGTTTTCCAGCTAATATTCGCATGCTTGTACTGCGTCAGTGTGTATATAAAGTATTACTAGGTCGACTTGTAGATGACTCTTTAAAGTAACTGTGACGTTGCTTTTGCGGTAAAGTTGTATATAAGAATAATCGTAGGTAGTAATTACAATATATTAAAGCATAGCGTAAAGCTGATTCTGAAATTATTTAATATTTACTCTAGTAGTTGCTAACAACATCAGTCGTAATAAGAAGTATAAACCTTCCTAAATATTCTGCCTTGTAAATTCTTGTATGTTGTTATAAAACGCTCGCATTATCTTTGCATACGTGTTTTTCTTCAATTTACTATATTATACACTTGAACAATATTCCACAACAATAACGTACCAACGCCAATGTATAAAATCGCTTCATTTGGCATCACTTTAAAATCGGCATTTCTCACCGAGTAAAAAAAAAAATTCTCTTTTAACTTCATCATATATCACTCGCAGTGATTTAAAATTCTTCATTATTTCGAAAAACACAAGCTTCTCCCGGCGATAAAAGTTTTTATTACCATTTTTTACGAGCCGCTTCACAAATACATTACTCACCCGCAATTTTCAATCTGTTTATTAACCTGACGCGTTTTTCCAAAGCACGCAGCGGTAATGGCGTACAATCGATTGCGCAATAAATGAATTTTTAATATACCCGCGCGCATGATCGTACATACGTTTACGTATTTTTTTCTCTTTCACGATCGAAAAAGAAGCGCAAGTAGGTATTATACACACACACCGGCGCGAGTGCGCTCGTATAATATTATTATATGTGTGCTGTGTACAGGTACGAGGGTTCGCCGAGAGATGGCGCGACGGGTACAACGCCGACGATGTTGGACTGCACTCGAGCGTTTACATATATATACGGCACAAAGGATCGGGAAAAAATGCATAAATCATTGGCAACGTAAACAAGCGAAGTGCGCTACGTTAAAAATGAAATGACGAATGATTGGTGTCACGCGTTTTAACGCATGCATACGTATACACACGTCTTCATTTTACCGCTCTACTCTTTATTTTTTAACGAAGCTGCAAAAAAAAAAGAATATTCCCTTCTTCGCCGTTTGTTCCTATAGCTATATAATTACTCGGATGATTAATGAAACGTATTTATAATGACGTCTTTCTCGCTGGCTTCTCCTTTCTGCCTCTTTGTCACTTAAAACACCATTAATCCTTTAATACCGTGCCATTTCCCAACATTCGACTCTCTCCATCTTACAATTAATCTCTCCCTCTCTCTTTGCCATTTTTCCAACCACCTAATTAACACCAGCAGCAGTAGCGCCAGCATCTAAAAATCCTTGCAACAAAACCACCCTATATACCTGCACTACACGAAAAATCCGCATTCCCCTCGCGAGCGAACTTTCGCACTGCCTATAAGTACCTCTCCGCACACGTTCCTTATACCTCTTGACAGATCGAAAACTGCGGATCTCGGTTGGAGAGAGAGAGAGAGTAGCATTGACCGGAGCGCACGCACGCACGCTCCTCGCTGCCTCGGAGCGTTCTAGTTGAGGCGCAGATTTATTGGCGATAGAGCGGCCTGATAGCCAAGCTCGTGCATTACCACGCCCATCCCCTGGCGCGCCAGCAAAGCAACGCGGAGAGTAGCTCTTGGGGAGGATGCCAAGAGAGAGAGAGAGAGAGCTGGTAACGCAATACTGAGAGAGGGTTTTTAAGAGGAGAGTGAGAAATTGCAAGAGAGAGAGAGAGGGGCTTTGTTGAGGAGCTGCGCGGGCTTTTGTTTGTCGGGGAAATGTGGCTGTGGAAAGTCGGGTGCAGGCGGTTCGGATTTGTGTGTGTTGTAGAGGCGGATGTGTGGGGAGAGTCGGTGCTGGATAGTAGCTTCGTCGGTGATGTGGAGCAGGAGGAGGTTTGGATATAATGTGGATGGAAATGTGTAGTTGATATAATGGTAATGTATATATTGATGATAAATCGTGGATCTGGTGTGGCGTTATTAAAATTAAATTAATGTTGGGATGCTGTTTAGTTTAAACTTGTACTGGTTTTCCGTACCCATTAAATACTTTAGATTCACTGTAGATTTTGGCATTTTATAGTAGTTACATTTAATACTGGAAAATTACTCGTTTCATTTTGTATTTTACTAAAATTAAAAGAAAAGATTATCTTTCAAGATCTTACTTTGAAACGGAAACTTGTGTGTAATGTCCTAAACCATCTCAAAGTAACGTCGCCCTGTATCTTATCTAAACTGATTAGATAAAGATCGATAGATGTAGACAGCGCAGCAATGAGCAGTAAATTGATACAGTAAATTCATTTATTTATCCTAAATATCATCGGCTGAGAAAGATCGTAAATGATATCCAAAATTAATTTTATTTCAACAATTCAGCATCAAATCAAGTCTAGAAAGTTACTCGCTAACTGATAAATGTAATTTCGCACCGAACATATCAAATTTCAAGATAAACTTTCTGGCCATATCTGCCGCATAACAACAACGACAAATTGCGATATAATAAATCGAAAATATTAGTCTTTTCATCGCGTCGTTTATCTGTATAGCTCTCGCATTACGGCCAAAAATTAAATCGCTGAATTACTTTTTTATCGCGAACGATCCGCAACTTGGAGCTCCCATCGTCCCCCCTTTCGATTCGCATCCCAAAAATTAAACAATTCCGCGAAACAAAGGGCCCGCATATCTCTCCTCTACCAACCTTCCCAAAAAAGCTCATACACCCAGCGCTCGCCTCTCTCGCGGCCGAGCGAGCAAATTGAAACGATGAATTTTTCATAATACATAATACACAATCCCCCTCCTTCGATAATAATTCCTCTCTCTCTCTCTCCACAACAGAGTCCGGCGGCGAACAATGCCCGCAACGCGAGCCTCACTCGCGATATGCAATCGAGAGAGGCCGAGGGGTTAAACTGTTGCTGCACGGCGGCTGCGCGAGGGGGAAGGCTGGGTGGGGGAGAGAGAAATAGGCGTGGAAGATCACGACTCATAAATCCGCGATGGGAAGCCGCGGCAGCAGCAGCGCGATTTTTTTTCCGCGCTGGGAGGATTTTTAAATCGAGCGCAAACGAATCGCGATAGTAGTGTGCGGACGAGGGAGGAGGGAGGAGGGAAGTGCCGATCAGCGGTGGTGATAGGTGTATGGGAGAGGCTGGGAGAAAGTGCGAGAGGAGGTATGGGGGTTTGGAAAAATTCGGACTTTGAGGAAAGTGGCTATGTGGTTGAGAGGTGGACATTCGGTATGGGTGATGGTATAGGTAGTGGTAATTGAATGATTTTGATTTCGTATAGGTAAATAATGCTGTGGAGGGAAAGTGCAGCGAAAAAGGGGCTTGAAAGTGAGGGATTTTCTTTGAAATTGTCAGTTTTAAATAGGTTGTTCTAAGTTCATTAAAATCTTATATTATGCCTAAGCTGCTTCCACTTTTTCCAGTTCTCCTCTTCTCCGCTCTCTAAATATACAATGATGATGGAAAAGTCACTATTACGTAGTGAAAATTGCTCCACTGCTTAAAAAACACCCTAACTCAGCGAAGGCTTTGGAAAATTCACTAACTCAGACGCGTTTTTTTTCTTCAATTTTGGTATCAAAGCTCTGTAGGATGTTGAATTATAATTTCTGCATCATAGAAGCGATAATGTACATTTGAAGTGAATTGAATCTTAATCTTGTTTTGTTAATAGTTTTAGAAATTTGTAAAATATTTTCAATATTCTTTTTAGAAATTCATTACGTTGATACGTTTTTTGTAATCCAATTTCTTGGATTTCTATTGGGATCCAGCCTCTTTTGCTTACAGTACTCAATAGTACTTTATAATTATCGGATTTAATTTTATAGTTTATCTGTTTCGTTTAAACAATCCGTTTAAAAGTCGATAATGTTATCAACACCTATGAGAAATAAATTAATAAAATATATAAAATTAATTTTGATTTTTTTTCCCCACAATGTAACTTTTTATCAGATATGTTATGCTATGTACACAATCTTTTATCTTACATATTTTTATGTATACAACAACTGTGAACCACTTCTCTGTTTCTTTTTAATACCATGTAACATGGTCAGTTTTCAAAGCCGACGGCCGAGTTACTAAAATTGAGTGCTCTATAGCTTATTCATCTAGCATCGATAACAATAATTATTATTATTATACAGCGTCAAGTTAAATATTTTCAATAATACATTTATACTCTAAAATAAAAAGATTATAAATATTCATTTCACATTCTATACATATTATCATTAAATTTGATGATAGGAACGTTGAAAGCCTTTAAAACGATCTTAACGCGGCATATAATCAAATCTATTTATTGCGATTTTCCGTTAACAATCTGGAAAAAGATATATTAAATTAGATTAATTGGATTACGCCTCATCTTTTCATATATACGAGGCGCATTATATATTTTAACGATTACGAGCATTAAAATCAGAGAAGCAATATCTCAGTCGGACGAGGCGTGAAATCTTGATTCGGAGATAGTTCGCCAACGTGTAATTTTCAAGGTGGATCCAGCACGCGCGCGCGTGTGTGCGCACGAAATACGAGATTCATCGATTAAGTAACAAATCAAAGTGTATTTCTACGGGCAGTTCTTTGACTTGCGCGTTAAGACTCTTATATGTGTGCATCGATTGTAATTTTTTAAAATAATGAAACCTTTTAAAAGGGATAATCTGCGTATGGTTTATTGTAAAGAGCTGTTCTTGTGATTATTCCCAATGATTGGCTCTCGCCTTTCATTCTTTCGTGCAAGATAGCGCTTGTAAAATATGAATCTTGTATAAAAAGAAGTTAAAAAATCAAATTAAAGCTTTTTTATAGAGATTTTTGTTCTGAAGTTCATTTAAAAAAAGCTTCAAATTATATACATTGCAATCAGTATATCAACATATTTGGCTAATGAAAGATACACAGTGTTTAGTAACGTTCTTTTAGAAATACACACTACAACTTCCTCAGATTGACGATCGCCCCAAGAATCAGAACATCGCGTTCAATCAAACCTTTCAAATAATAAAGTAGCTAAAATTCAAACACCACAAATCCTTTCTAATCAACTGCCCCGCTCCGCCCAGGCATTCACACGCATCGATCAGACCTATATAATAGAAGAACCTCAACCACACCGGCAGGTTCACATTAACTGCTCGTAAACAAGCCGGAATTCAGCGAAGCGCCACACTCTCTTATGCCTATGATGGGAAACCGCCGCACCGCGGAAACCGAAATTCCCGTCACACAACCTCTTTAAAAAACTAGAAAAAAAAAAATAACACCGAAAAAGAGAGAATGCCGATGATGCGGGAGAGCCGCGCTAAAAGGTCAAATTGGCGCGCGAGCTCGTGAGAAGAAGATGAGGAGCGCGCGTCGCGGGAGGTCGGACACGCTCTTGCGCAGGATTGATGGATAATGCGGGGACGTTGAGCGTGGATAAAGTATCGGCTGCGATGCCCGGGTCCATATATATATGTGTGGCTATATAATCGACGATCGTTAGCGCCTCATTCGCTCGTGCACGCGAGTTTAAGTGTGTATATGTATGCATACTTAATGCGAGAAGTGTGCGGTGTATGGTGGATGGTTGGTAGTGAGGTGCTGCTGTTGTTGTGGATGGGTTGGATGGGTGGGTGATGGGGTTGTAGGTTTGAAAGGTAAATGGAAAATTGAGTATGTGGAAGTGTAGTAAGGTTCTCATAATGTCTTTTGAGTTTTGAAGGGTTTGATATTATTATTTTATTTCAGATAGACGTTATTTATACTCTTGATCAAAAGTGATTTCAATGTAAAAGAAGGCAGCGACTAAGAGAAATTTATCACCAACAATTTAAATGATAATTAGCAAGAGTAATCTTGTTATTGTATTGTCTTGTCTCAATATTCAAGACAATAATGGATACAATATTTATATACAGTTTTCGATACAATATCAAGATTGTGATGTCAAGAATGTAAAGAATCTTGTCTTGTCTTGAAAATAAC
>UXGD01005139.1:0-15239 GCA_900474315.1 Torymus auratus
GATAAATCATGTCCCGATAATCGGTGATATACGAGAAATCGACTCCAGGTCAATTTATCGGGGGAGGGCAAGTTCACTGGAGTAGTGATTGTGATTTTAGTAGGTGATGCCATGTCTCTTAGATCCAAATGTCTGGGACTTAATCTTTTCGAACATGAATTGAACAGTTTGAAGTGATTGAACGATTGAACTGTTCTAAATTATGGGACAGTTCAAATACTTTAAACAGTTCATTGGTCAAAGAGATTTGTTGATAAGCTAGAAAGAAATTTGTAAATAAAACTTTAACGAAGTTGCGAGAATTATAAATAATATATTTTGTAATGAATACTTAAAATTGCAATAGTTAATTAAACCCAACGATTCCCCGAATTATTAAAACTTTTACCCCGATGTTTATAAGTTGTTAGGGCCTCCGTCTTTGAAGAGGGTGTAATCTAATATAGCTCATATTTTGTAATTTAATATAATAACATAAGTCCACGTTCCCGCAAAAACGACATACGTCCAATCATTTTAGAATGTTTAAAAAGATAATCAACCTCTTTTGTCCATCATAATCATTCACAATTTTCCCATTAATACTGCAGTTAGTGAAGATAATTCCGAAAAACAACCTGCACCCATCGATCTAAACGCGATCTCTCAAAAACATGAAAAATTGACGTACAGATAAGTATTCAAAACAAAATATCTAATTTCCTATCCTTTTTTCAGCGTCCAACGCAAACACTTTTGAAATCGCATCACCGTCTATGTGTTTTTAATAACCATCAAAGGCATGTTGAAATATTTCTCACGCCATCACATCACATTTCAGTAAAAACGCTTCCATTGTACCGCACACACTAATTCCCCGCGGCGGCACTATCGCGATTCGTCATAATAACCACAGCACGCCAAAACGCGGCTAGCCGCGCGCACGAAACCGCGCGTAACGAAGACAAATGCCAGCTCGGCGCGCCAATGCGGTCGAAGCCCGATCTCCCCACGGCTACATATACCTACTAATCGTTCCGCGCGGAAAAAGCCCCAGCAAATATCGACGGAAGCGAAATAACCCTTTTTCCCTCCGGCCAACCGAAGAAATCTCGCGCGCGCTCGGTCTCTGATGAAACGCCGTATATACGGCCACGCATGCCGGTGATAACGGGATTTTTCTCGCCGCCACTGTGACGTATATATAATAATACCGCGGGCTGCTTTTTCATCGGATCGCACGAGCTGGCGCAGCCGCACTATACAATTGCCGCGTGCGCTTTAACCGCTAACCATGCATTCCCCTCTATCTCTTTCTCTCTCTTTCCGTCCTTTGACCCCGTAAAAAGCTAGCGGGTTTTTTTTTGCTGCTGTCCTATAGTTTCGCCACGCGCTGCTGAAAATAATTTACTTTCGGTACTAGCGCTGATCGACAGGTTTAGTTGGGTATGCGAGAGAGGAGAAGTGTCGGCGCCCGACGAACGCAGCAGCGAGCAAAGCAACGTGTTTTTTCGACGCGGGGCTTACCGGTGGTACGAAGGTTGTAATTGAAAATTTCGAGTATCGGAAATCGATGATTCGGCTTTCTTAGCGAGATTGGTCTTTGGAATTTAGATAGGGCGTTAAATGCTGGATTTTAGAAATTTCGGGAAATCCGTTTTCAGTTCCGTTTTTGATCGAAGGGTTAATGAAATGAGAAATAATCGAAATTGAAAAGTAGAGAATGCCAACTGTTCAATTGTTGTAAGAACATGATCTTATAGGTGAAGATGTTTTTGACTATATGAATAATGCATGCCTTTCACAAATGATCGCAAAATGGTTAATAGTATATTATTTTAAGACTAATATTGAAATGGAATCATTTAAAACTATAATTATTAACATTCTTCATACCAATACTTAACACATCACGCAGATCAGCAATATTAAGAGAATCTAGTATAGTTCAAAACTTTCAAAATTTACGTAACTATATAACTGACTACGAAAATTCTTCGAATATTCAACGGTTACCCAATGGGTATGAAACTAATATAACGTCATATGTTAAAGTAAAAGCCACTCGCGGTTTGCATAGAAACAGATAACGAGAACAAAGTTTTTAACAAAGTTCACTTTTATACTAAAATTTCATTGAAAAAGTAATCAATTTTCTATACACAACAGACCGCCTCTTCTCTTCGTACAATTAAAAATAAACTTTGTTTCCAAAAGAGCGTTGGCGAAATACCGGTGTTATATGTGCAATTCCGCCGAGAATTGCCCACAACTTGGTCAGTAAAATCACGAAAAAAAAAATTGAAGCACACCTCTGCTATAAGTTTTTTCTTGATCTGTATACCCCACAATATACGAAAAAACTTTGGAACAGAAGAAAACGGGTTTGTGACACCCTTTTAGGAAAAAATCCATTTTTCTTATGGGAATTTAACATGGAAAATAGCAAGCTATTGAAGTGGCCAACATACATTCCACAAAAAAGCGATTAAAGTAGAAGAAAAGAGCTTTAATTTGAGAACTCAATCGTTAAAATCGGTGAATTTGGCGCAAAGTTACGTGCATTTGAAAATCGCGAAAAATTACCAAAAATGATTGAATTACGTGGATTTGGGAAAATCGCTCATTTTTGGTCAATTTCCAAATGCATCTAACTTTGCACCAAATTAACCGATTTTAACGATTCCCATTCCAAATTAAAGCTCTTTCCTTCTACTTTAATTGCTTTTTGTGAAATATTTGTTGTCATCTTTATTAGCTTGCTATTGGTTAATCATCATTAACTACTATTCGTCCATTGTTTCCATGTTAAATATTCCCACATAAGAAAAATGGATTTTTTCCTAAAAAGGTGTCACAAACCCGTTTTTTTGTGTTCTAAAGTTTTTTCGTATATTGTGGGGTATATAGAACAAGAAAAAACTTATAGCAGATGTGTGCCTCAATTTTTTTTTCGTGTTTTACTGACCAAGTTATGGGCAATTCTCGGCGGAATTGCACATATATGTATGACAACATTATATTATTTTGTTTTCTTATGTGTGGTCTTGTCTATCGAGACAGAATTTAAAGTTATGAAATATTGAAATAAATTAAAGCACGATAAAAAATTATATAAACCTTTTCTATACAAGTATTTTTTGTACAGTGCACGACTTCATGGACTCTGTAAAAAGTATCACTTCACTGGCAAAAATCGATGAAAAAAGATGTACTTCACGCAAAGTAGTAGGAAATCAATATTTTTATAATTTCAACTATCTTTTAAGAATCATTGTGGACGTTTTATACCTATTCCATCCTGTAAAGCGAACAGAAACCATCATAAACACAACCTAACAACGTACCATCCGCATCTAAATAAGAAAAAACAAGACATCTTTATTCACTTTTATTCCTTTTAAACTGAGTTACCTTACTCTGTTGCAGCCGTGTGTATTTGATTTATCCACGCTAGAAATAATTAATTATTTATCCACAGTTAGGATTAAATTCCAATATTCCTATTTGCTGAACTTGTACGATCGGTTGGTTCTGCGTTAGATTTCGCGGTCTCGCTTTTATCTGTCATGAAACCCGGCGAAGAGCGGATCGCTCTAGCTAAAGCGTCACGTGCGTCTGTAGCGTTTTTTTTTTTTTTTTTTTTTTTTGTATTCTTTCTGCACCACCCGTCACCTTTCTCAATCCTCCACCAAACACAAGTCTTTACTGTGGTAAACAATGTTTATGCCTTCTAATTCTTTAATACAATCTACAAAAGTCATATTAATTAAAATGATTTATACGGGAAAATCCGACAAATAATAATTTGATCATAACGCATTATCTGATATAAAATTTTATTTTCTTATAGCAATACTTACAGAAAATTCTAAGGAAAATCTCAGAAAGTATACTTTAAAAGCAATTTCATAAATTTGGTATGATCCCACTACATTAACTATTCACCAATTTCTCTTAGATGCGAATTTCAGAAATTAAAATGACAAAAAATACTGTTTTCCTCAAAGAAAAAAAAAAGTGACGGTGGCTTGTCAAGGTTATTGCACCGAAGGCACGAAATTCATGCATTTTACATCAGGGTTTATACAAAGCGAAAGTTCAGTTTTGAACAAGCTGTTGTCATTTTTTCCATAATAAATTCATTTTCCAAAAAACGTTATAGTAAAAATGTCAACCTCACTCACATAAGCGCATATTTTAGCGAAGTTTAACTTTTCCATCAGCTCTTTGCTTAAGCAACCCAAAAACTATTATCTCTTTAGTATTATTTAATGCCCATACAAGTTAATTTGTTAGCACGGTTTTCACGCTACCTACATTTCCACCGGCGAAGGAAAGTTTCTCCCCCGCGCAGCTTTCCGAAACTTCATCACCCTCGTCACCATCGCTCCCTCGTTAATTCCTCCCCGATAATCCCGCACGCCAAATAGCTCCCATCCCTCACTCCTCTATACGCAACATCTCAACAAAGAAATTCCTCCTCCTCAATTCCGCCACTGCACCTCATTCGTTACTCCCTCCCAACAAATCCCAAAACAATCATCGCCGTCGTTACATCACCGAAATTCGGAAAACAGCGTCTACCGGCCAAAGTCTCTCATCCCATGTAGAAGCTCTCCCCCGGACGCGGGCTGACACACAGGGAATAAATTATCTCCGCGCGTGGCGTGTTCGCTCGAGTCCCTAACTCGAGGCAGTCGCTCTCGCTTAACTCTCCTCTTCCTCTTGCTCCTCTTTTCGCGTGTGCGCGCACGCGATAACGAGTCCATCACGAGCCGGTAATCAGTCCGCGGGAGCGACTATCCGTGGCCGGCGGCCTGTTTGCCCAGAGAACTGAGTACGAGTACAGAGAAACCAATCGACGCGCGCAAACGCGAGCGAGCGACAGCGCGACTTTAAAATAAGATAAATAAAACGTCGAGAGAGAATGGAGAGAGAGAGAGAAGCGAGGGAAAAGCGCGCGAGGCTGATGAACTGCTGGGTCAACAAGGCAGGCCGAGCGAGAGGTAGAATTTTAAGCGCCAGGGCTGATGGGGTAGTTTTTTATTCCTCGAGACGCCCGAGCAGCGTTGTAGGCTCTTTCACGAGAGCTTTCTTTTTTTTGTTCGCGGCCAAAGGTTTAATGGATGCGGAGGGACGCGCTTCTTGCGCCCACTTTTTGTGATTTTATGGGGATATGAGCTTGAGCTGGAGGGGGGGGGCACCAGTTTTTTTTCAAGAAGTGATTTATGAGTGCACGCGCGGAATTGCAGCCCGAGAGTTGGCGACTATCGCGGGTATCAATCGCTAGTAAATCGTTGCGGTTTGTCAAGAGATTAGGGAGATTTCATTAATAAACATTTATTCGGCAGAATGCGTTTTAAAAGACAAACAGATAAATTTTTCGGTTGAAACAAAAGTCAATATTGTGGAAGAAGTTATATCGAGCTTCTGTTTTATAGTAAAGAATGTTAATGATAAGGGAGTTTCGCAAATGAATAATGCGAAATAATTGAATAATAATAATGCCCAATAAATCCTTACTATTATATCAGCGGAATCCATACTAAAAGTGCAAAAAGTAAACAAAAGCGTCGTTATGGGAAGGAATCAGGAGGCACGAAAATCTAGGAGTATAATTATATAAAGTCACGAACAGGGCATTATTTATCTCATAATGATTACCTTACCCCACGACCTAAATATAACTCTGATACGTAAAGGAAAAAATACGTCTATCAATGATTTACAACGTTTCCTCGCAACAAAATATAGCCCCGCGTTATTTATGAACCTACCAATTTTGTACTCCCTGGTGGAAAATAGACTATCGAAAAATAGATAATCTAAAAAGCAAAAAAAATTACACGAAAAAAAAAAATTCACGAATGTAACCATGCTTTCCAAACTTTACCGGATTTCCTTCGGGGAAAAAGCGTATAAGCTATTCAATCCGCGCGTACGCATAAGTTCACTCGGCAGGGACGTTACACGAGACTGCAGAAAATCGGAGTAACTCAAATATACCCTCGCGAGCGCAGCAGCAACAGGAGAGAAATTTTTCCATACCATGAGGCGTAGCAACAGCGGCAGCTAATCCTTGAATTCGCAAAGCTGCCGGTACAGGTACTCCGGCCTTTCATCCGCGCACAAACGCTTCGAATCCGCACGCGCGTAAAAGATCCGACGTCGGTAGAGAAAAGAAATAAAAAAAAGCACGCACGTACACGTTAATCGCGACTGCACTGAACCGTCGAAACTAACGGAAATAAAAACGCAGTATATCCGAACACTAGATCGGCACTTTGTCCTCTCCGACTCTCTCCCGAATCAGAGCTGTCCACTGCGATACACGTCCACGTGGCGAATGGGCTCCCGCGCGTCTATTATAAGAGAGGCAAGCGGCACAGCAGAGTCCGCGTCGCTCGTCGCTCGTGCTGCGGCGAACTGAGCTGCCGCCGGCGCGCGTCTCTCTCGCTGCTGTGCCTTCCCCTGCTTACCTCTCCCTCCCTCCCTCTCTCGGTCTCTCTGTTATGCCATGCGCTTGCGCAAGCGCTGCAGTCGAGCGAAGTGTATACCTTGACGCGGGAGAGCCCGCGCGCGCTTTAGGGCGAAACTTGCGCGCGCGCGCGTGTGTGTGTGTAACACACTCGCTACGGGAATTTCCACGGCGCGAGAGCTTTGCCTTTTGAGAGCGAGTGAGAGAGATCACGGGAATCGTGTTAGCTGGTGTAGCGGGAGTAGGGAGGGAGAGGAGAGAGTAAAAACCGCTGCTGCTAACTGCAATAGTGAGGAAGAAGCTTGTTTCTCAAAGATACAAGAAATATATACGAGTTTTGTAGATTTTTTTATTGCTATTTCCGTTCGATGTAAAGTGCGTATAAATTTGTATGCATGGATTGAATTTGACGTCAAATGTAAAAATTTTTTACAATGACTAATTCGCATACTATAACATAAGTATAACGGTATAACTTGAAAGTTATAGAGTGTCAAAAAGGTAATGAACTATAAGTAACGTATAATAAACACCAAAAGATTAAAAATTTGTTCTCTGTCGACGGCACAGTAACTTAACGTCAAAAGAAAAATCGCGGTGCGTCAAGCGCGGATGCTAAATTTAAATTTAAAATTTAGTGAGTGGTGCAAAGTCAAATTAGCATTTGGACTAAACTTTAACTTTGTGAATCAGAATTATGATAATCTCTTATTTGTTCGAAACCACAGTATTACGAAAATACTCTCAAAGCTCATTCTACTATAGTTAATATTTACCTCTTTAATATTTTACCTAATATCTTTTTTATTAATTAATTTCACTTTTGCTTCCTCAAAGAGGAATCTTTGTAACAGTGAAAAAAATTTTTGAGACAAAAAATGTTTAAAAATATGTTTTAAGATTTTGGCACTAAAGTTCGCCGTTTTTGAGCAAAAAATCTTTTGTATATGTGTATGTGCCATTTGTTATTAATGAAAATATGGTTTATACTTCTTCAATGTAACAACATTTAGCTAAAATTTCAAGAGATTATCTGCACTTGTTTCCGAGAAAAAAAAAATTATTTTTGAAAAAAGGAGTTTTCTTTCATCTTCGATAACAGAAGTAAAAGTCAATAAATAGTTTTAAAATTTGGCACAGAGGTATATCGTACCCATACCGCTTTGCAGTTTATAAAAACATAGTAATTGACTGTATTTTTTTCTAAAAACGTAAAAAATGTACTTAATTTTCCTCAAGCATGCAGAATAAAAAATAATTATAAGTCTAAGATAATCCTGTTTTTACAATTCATTTCATTTAATTAAAAGAAAAATGAACCGCACCTTGCGAGTACTCCATTTTTTATGGAAGTTTAAAACACGGATTTCGGTATAAGATAATGTTTTCAACTTGCGCGGAAGATCTTGAATAAATACTGAAAGCCTTGAATAAAGTTGGACAGGCTTACGAGTAAAAAGTTTTACGAGTCTTTATTAAGAAGTGCAAATTAGAACAGATAGCTTTTTACCCCAATAAAACTGAAAATAGTAGTACAACTAAAATAAACTGGGAATTCACGAAAAATCTGGAACTGAATAGAGAGAATAAAATATATTTTTTATTGTATATCAAGAGAGAGAGAGGGGGGGGGGAGATGGAGATGGCGAAGTGAAAGAATTTATGAAACCAGAAAAATATCGTTATCAGTACCAAATGGAATTATTGTGTAAGAGGGAGGTAGAATGCACAAAGAATAACCGAGTTTAAATTGCATTATTTCATACTTATCTAGCTTCGGTATAAGTTTCTTGAAATGAATTATATAATTACATGTATAATAAAAAATTAACTTTCCAGTAAAATGGACACTAAATACGTTTTTTCAAAAACAATTGTGTAATATAATATTTTTATTCCCATATCCACTATAATGGCTACCTTATAGCCTCAAAAGTGGTGCAAAACTTGCGCTTGATTCCTCTTTTACTTTGTATCCCGCATGCCTATGCGGGAATTTATTTAAAAAAATCCTCTATCGTTATATCGTATTAGATTTTTCTTGCGCACAGTAGCGCTTTGTGCGGCAGCTGAGCTATAAAGTCTCGCGTATGCACATACACTTCGTAAGTGTAACGATGTGAAATAGTTATCGTTATCATCTTTATTGGTTGCATTAAGTACCGGTTAGATTAGTAGTTTTAACGACGTGAAATAGTTATGGTGACTATTTTATTGGTTTATTGAGTAAACATAGATTGGTTATTTGAACTACTTGAAAATAGTTAGCGCAACCTCTAATTGTTAGAAAAACTAATTACTTATCCTTTTTATCTGTATCCTTCCGAAGCAACTTAAGGTAACCGATTTTTTCCGTGTTTTTATGGAAAATTGAAATTTAACTATGTTTTGACATTTGTTATAATTTTAGTGAGAATCATAAAAATTTAATAATCATAAAAATATCATATTCGGAATATCACTGTTTTCTATACAGAAGAATATTCATATTGCGCTTGTTATCTCGCCCAAAACAACGCCTCACAATTCTTTTGCCTCCGAAAAAACAACTCCAACTCCCATGTAAAACAATCACCGCGAATCCACAGTAAAATCCATCCCTACACAACTTCTCTCTCTCTCACTCACTCTCTCTCTCTCACTGACTCTCACTCTCTCTCGTTCTCTCTCCCCCTTTCTCTCTCACTCTCTCTCGCCCTCTCTCTCTCTTTCTCTCTCCCCCCCTCTCTCTCTCTCCTCGTCGGCTTAACTCCGTCGATCCGCCATCGGTTTTTCAGCTGTGCGTTTTTTGCTTACCCGTACGTCAGATGAAGACACAAAGAACCGCTTTGCACTCTCGCTATCTCCCTATCTCTCTCGCTTTCACCCTGTCCCTCTCCCAGGCTCGATAAACCCGACCTGATTGCCAATTAACGACAACATTTCGCTGTCGCGTTCGTTCGCGTATATATATACATATAGACGCTGGCTCGAATTCTCTTGCTGGCGTTTATCGCCAGCATCGCACACGCGAATTCTCCACGATGTAATAATTGGGTTAGGGCGACTCGCTCGTGCTTGTTGTATTATGCGTATCTAAACAGAACGGACCAAGCACTCGCGACCGCGCGCAGGTGTTGTCGAGAGGTGCGCGAATGTGCATATGTCAAATTGTTGGATAAGCGCGAGACATGCATCACACATGCGTATATGTATAAAGTGGGAATAATTTTTTTCAATGCACACCTTCCGGGTTTGGTTTTTCCTATCCTTCATATACCAGGTAATATAGGAGAAAAATAGTGTACACTTTAACAAGTTTTGCATGGTGACATCCTCTTTTTTCAAAGATTGAATATTTTTTAAAAAATGCAAAAAAAAAATGTTTTCTTTAACTTTTAGCCATTTATCCCAGAAAGGTCCTAGACAAATTTGCGAAAAATAAAAAAAAAGCTAGAGAAACCCAACTTTTATCTACTTTATTAGACATTAAAAGATATTGATGCCTTAAAATGTTCTGACCGCTTGAAGTAAAGGGTTGAAAAGGCATAAAAAATGCTCTAAACTCGTGATGCCGATTTCTACAACTTGCGTATTTTAGTGCCTTTTCGACGCTAAACTTTAAACGATCAGAACTTTTGAAGACAACAATATCTTTTAATTTTTTAAAACGCAAATATAAGTTCGTTTTCTCTAGTTTTTTTATTCTTCGTCTAGGACGTTTCTAGAATAAATGGCTAAAAATTGAAGAAAAGGCTTTTTTTTCTTTTTTTCAAACCTCAATCATTAAAGAAAGCGTACCACCAAAACTTTTCTAATTGTACATGATTTTCCTCCTGTAGTGTGTGGTACAAAAAGTAATAAAAACTATACCCGGAAGGCATGCTTTGAAAAAACTTTTAAATATATATATGTGCACCGTGCGACCACCGCTGTCGCCTAGTAGGTATAGTGAATTGCAAGCACTCGCATGGGAGAGACGGATTTGAGAGAGAGGGAAAGAGAGAGAGGCACTGCGCACGCAGAACGGATGGATGGGATTGCGATTGCTATGTTGTTTCTCCGATCGAGCTTGCGTGTGCGTGATGGTGAGTGGCGTTTCGGCTTGTTTGCGCTGTGTTTTATTGTGTAGAATGGAAATTCGTTGGGTGGCTTAACAAAGTGGTGTAATAGGTTTTAAAAGCTTCACGTGTCTTTTCTCGTTGCGAATAAGAAAAAACGCATCGTTACGTAATTATTTCATTTGCTTATGAACAACTTTGCAGTTCAAGACATATGAAGCTCAGCATCAACTCTGTTGTATCTAGACAGATGGAGACAAGAAGCGTCAATGTTACAGGCCTAAAGTTACGAAGTTCTAATTCGGCAATTTCAAGTTTGATAATTTCACGCAACCGCTGTTGATGTTACGTAGCAATATGTCTTGATCTTTATTCTATAGTTGGAATTACTTGCGCGTTAATTTCCTTCGAACGACCTTCTGTGAACGACCTCATTTGATACATACGCCTGGGTAATTCAATCATTAAAACATTGACAGTATTTAACTGAAAAATCATGTCCGACGAAACTCGATCTTATCTACTGTTAAAACTTCCGATCATACCCGGAGTAAATGAAAATAAAACGCAATACCGCTGTAATCTTCTATACGTAATCTGCAAGCAACACGACAAAAAGCCGCACAATAATCTGCAATCAAGCCTTTATCGGAAAATTAATCCGCCATCGGTATTAATTTACAAAGTGATCGGTATAGTGCAACACAATATAACAACAGTGCCTCGCGGGAAACAACCCGTCCTCCCTCCCCCTCCTGACTTCCATCACCAACTTTACTTTTCCACGGATTACCTTGAACGCGTTGCGCAATACTTGCGGACAAATCAATATACCTCCAAGCGCAATAGATATTTTTTAACATCGTGTCGTGACTGTGGAATATTCGCTTTTTCACTTATAATATCAATACCACGCAACGCTGCACTGTTCTCTGTACACTGAATGCCCAGAGATTATTTCGCGTGGCGCCGTCTTTGGTTTTTAACGATTGTACTGGGGGTCCGATGGCTATACGCAAAATAATACGGTGTAACGGAGAGGATGGCGAGCGGGAATATTTAATGATGCGTATAGGATTTATGAGAGTAGCTGAAGATTTTGTAGCGTATAATTATTGATAAATACAATGTAAGCGTAATGAAAGTGCTGTGTCGAACCTGTCTTATTGTTAGCGGCTAATTGTGTGTGTGTGCGTGTGTGTGCGTGTGTCATTTGAGCAAGATTAAGGATTAATCTGGGAAGGATCACCTTGCTCAGAATAAGCAAGGACACAAAATATGGCACGTTTTATGGTAGAATCGTGTGAATTTTTACATTACTGCAATCGTTCTGCAGAGTGAAAATTGATGGGTATGTAAAATATGATGATACAGATATTTCAACACAATGTACATTTTCAATATTTTCCACGTAAACGAATTTTTTTTATGAATTTCTCGATGCAGTATTGTATTGAGTATTATCATGTCATTGACTTTTATTTCCATTGAAGATTTAGAGAATATAAATGAATATACGTTGCAATATATACATAAATTCAGTATCGAAAAATTAGACTTTTAAAGTCTACAACAAAACACTATACTGTGTATATTGTACCCCGATTTTTATATTATTTTTCTTTTATTTTATATTCAATACATTTTTCCGAATATGTGCGTTTTCATGAGAAAAATTATATTATGTACATGACAGTTTTAAAATTCAAGCTACGAAAAAATTTACAGCCAATGCACATATTGTGTGAGCTTTATTATTGGTGTACGAAATATTCATAAAAAAAAAGTTCGTCGAAAACAATGTGGGGAGAATGGAGATGATCGTCGTAGCGTTCAAATTGCTATTGACTTAACTCTATTGATTCTATCCATGTTCACTTTGCGATGAAAAAGTACGCAAATATCTTATGGTTATTTCAAGTTTTTATCAGAATGAAAAATCGTCCGAATATAAAATAGCTCGGCTAAAATTAAAATATTGTCGAGTAAATAAAATGGCAAAGTAATGTAATAATTATTATTGACTCTGGGAATAAAGTTTTAATAAAATTGTTGACGACTCTGTTATTTGTTACACGTCACACTTAATTATCGTATTTTCAAATCGCGCATTATCTTTGAGAAAAAAGATACAAACTGGAACGTCTCTGTACTCAACATTAATTTATTAACCTATACAATATACATTTTCGCGCATTAAACTATTTTTCACCCTTTGCTTTTTCTCCTTTTTTTCTTCTCACAACTGCTGCCGCGGCAGTAAAAACAGTCGCATCGCACGGGCGCGCGAAAAATCTCGCAAACGCGCACGGCTTAATCCGCAATAAACGGATGCGCGCAGGGCCATTAAAAGCCCATCGTTCTCTCTTTTCCTCTCCCTCTCCCACTGTCTCTCTTTCTCTTTTCGCCAGCGAGCGAAAAAGTCACGAGACTACGGAATTGCATTTGCATACATAATGCACGGGGCATGATGCAGAGACGAAGAGGATCGCCTGATGTGTGAGAGCCTCTCGCATGTGCGTGAACGTAATAAGTTTAGCTTTCAAAGCCGAAAGGGGCAGCGTATATATGTGAATATGTGGGGAAACAAGCTTGGATATTTAGCGGTGCGGGTGCTGCGGTTAGCCCTAGAGAGAGAAGGAGAATGAGTGGGATATGATTTTTGCCAGAAGCGCGTGTGGTTGGGTTGGCCGAGAGGCGAAAGTTGCGTGCTGCTTTGTACGGAGTAATGAATTCATTTATGAGAGTTTTTGTTTCGCGGAAGTGCATGCATGAGAAAGAAAAGAAGCTGGCTTCATCAAACTTAATTCATTATTTCGTAGAATTAAATATTTATGCAAAATTTAAGTATGCGTTATACAAGAAATTTGCATTTTATAAAATATTTAGGAAACTTAATGTGGCTTTTGTTTTCCGTATTTCATACTTACTAATAGTTTTCGATCTTTTATTAGATGCACTCACACACTATAGTATATTTTAACTGTATAACTATATAATCTATTACATATAATGTTCTTGAAGTTGTTATGAAAATAACATCATGAAATTCCGTAATAAGGAGTAAAAATTGAAAATAACAGAAAATTGCGATTAAAAAAATGTTAATGGCTCCCATAAAACTTTAGCTCACCAGGAATATTCCCTCTCAGATAAAATAATATTCTATATTAAAATAAAACATTGATGGCAAAAAATAGATTTGCTATTCACTTTATATTTATAAAATATTTAACTATCATAATAGTGCTAGAGCAGAGGAGCAAAAGGTATTACTCCTAACACATCATCTGTGGGTGAGGGTCCTAAAATGTTATAACATTTTAGCATTAAAAAGGAAGATAAATTTTTATTAATTCTATACTTAGTACTAGAGTATAAAAAGAAAAAAAAAGAAAATCATCTTTTTTAAGCTTCTTTAACTATTATGATTTTATACATAAAGTAAAACGACATCTAAACGAAATTTATTAATTCATTTGTAGTCAAAATAATGGATATTTATGATCAGGCATAAACAGGGCCCTTTGGTAAAGGATCACGGTCATTGAATTTTATCAATTTTAAATGCCAATAATCAACTTTTAACCTGTTCCCGTACGTGTCCGCATAACTTGTGTACACAAAATTAAAATTTTTATTGTGTCGCTACCTTATTTAATAAGTAAAAAATATCGAATGCATTAAATATCTCAGGGAATATACTGTAAATATCAGTCGATCTTATTCATTTAAAATGTCTGTCAAAATTCATTTCCCGGAGGTGTGACAATTGTCCTTGTTAAACATGTACAAAGTTATTTCTGAATAATATATACGCTCATTTTATTTATTACCCGAATCAAAGCTCTTTTTGTAAAAAAAATTATCAAAACTGATTGTTAACGAAAATAGAAAATTAAGACATGAATATTTTGATAAATATCGAACTTTCAATCAATATAAACAGAAAATTGTAATGCAGAATAAAAAAATAAATTTCAAATATTATTATAGTAAACAATTTCCATTAACATGAATAAATTCATTCTCGTCTGAATATTGATGCAAAACGCAATATTCAACCTTTTTCCAATAAATAATAATCAGTACGTATGTGGGTGCATCCTAAACGAATGGCTACATTACCTTTAATTTCGAGAAAATTTTCACGTTCATGATGATACGAACTTTTTACGATAATTGAGAATACGCCTGCTGAAAGTTCCCGCAAGCAGAAATATTCAAACCATAATATCCCATAAGCATAAATTAGTGGCTTTTCAGGTACATCGTAGTGTAAATAATATCATTTATAAAAGTAACGGGTAAATAAATATTTTTAAATTGGCAGTGTTCGTCACTCGTTATATACGATATGTCATTTTATATTTCCCAGAAATTGATGCACTTTGCCAAATAAATGATCGAAAATTAAAATTATTTTAAATCGAAATTCAGCACACGCACATATAATGCAGGAATAATTTGATAGCGTTTTATTTACCAATATTAGAATTGCCAACATTTCCTTCAAACCTTCAAATTATCGTCCGAAATCAGTACTCCCCTACTCCCTTCTAAAAAAATATATTATATATTCCCCCGACTTTTCGTCTTCCTGAAAACTCCTGGAAAAACAGCTTGCGCCCCTTTCCACATGAACACTCGTTTTCCCCTCACCATTAAACATTCATAAAAGCGCACGCGTCTCTCTCTCTCTCTCTCTCTCTTTCTCTCTCTCTCTCTCTCTCTTGCCC
>UXGD01005140.1:0-15237 GCA_900474315.1 Torymus auratus
GGGGGGGGGGGGGGGGGGGGGGGGGGGGGGGGGGGGGGGGGGAAGACGCGCGCGCAGTTTTTTAAATTAAAGAGGTTTATTTTGAGGTTATGAATGAAGGTTAGGTTTGTTCTTGCTGCGCGCCGAAAAAACGTTGCTACCGTCGTGATGCTGCGAGCTTTTTCCCAGTTCCTTCGTTGACGAATGATAGTTTTGAAGATTTTGGAGTGCGGAGCGAAGGGATAGCCCGCAACAATGTCGATAGAGCCCATAAAGAATTTACCGTGAGTGCATTTTTTCGTTACTTGAAATTTGAACTGCCGCAGTGCTAGTGTTCTAGAGTACCTATATATGGGATACTGCCCGGCTATATACTTCATTTGTTATTATTTAAGTTCTCTACTGGTGAACAAGTAACGTTTCGAATTGAATTTCAGTAGATTTTTACTTTCTTTTTAAAAGAGGTCTTGGTAGGAGTCTTCTAAGTCATTAATTTTTACTTTGAAAAAGTTGGCCATAATCATTGTTGCATTTGTTTACAAAGTGTTATTTATGGTTTGTGTTCTAAAGTGTTTGCATAAAAAGAAGTATTGAATAATAATCTGTAAAAGAATTGAATTTTATTCAAATGATTTCATAAAAAAGTAATGATATAATTAAATTTTGAGATTTTCTTAAACAATATAACTGATAAGAGAAAAAAACAACAGAATCCTTTTTTGAGCCTTTGCTCAATAAACTAATATCGTCTTTTAATAAAAAATTGTTATATTTATTGTATCTGATCAGCTACTTCAAGGGTCTCTGGTCTGTGATATCTGGCACAACTTGTCGCTGTGATAAGGAACTTGTCGAAGATGAACTTAAAAATGCCACTGAAATATTGCGAGATGGACTGTCTTACTTTAAGCCATTCACAGAAGTATCACTACAAGCAGTTTCTAAAAAGACTCCCCCAGCTAAAATGTATGATCTTATTAGCAAATTAGCACCACTTTTGGTAAGTGCTCCAAAATTTTTCATTTATTAAAGAGATATTGAAAATTAAGTTAATTATAAGTTAGTCATCCTTCATTATATAAATTGAATGTATGATTATGACCCAAGTTACATATATTCATTTCAGAATTTAGATGCAACAATAGCATGGGACCTAGTTTGTAATTTCATGCTTTATGAGTACCGAAATTGTGCTGAGACTTTTGCATCACAGCTTACAGATATATCCTCTATGAGAGCTTTAATTGAGCAGATTTGGAATTTTTATTACACTGAGCGTATCACATTAATTAAATGTCTCAAATTAATGGTCGAATATAGAGAAAATCAAAAACATCCTCATCGTAGTCATTTTGCAAAATTTTTTGACGAAGTTCTTCTTGGTAACCTTTTAGAATCTGTTAGAAAGCAAATAGAAGCCTTGAAATTTATAAACCCTCCTATCAGATCACAACTATTCAGTGATGAACATCTTCATCAACTGTACAACAGCAGCCTTATTGAGATGCGAGAGCTATTACATATTTTTACTATAATATTGCAAGAGGTTCATGTAGCTGAGAATAAGTTTTCTGACATTTATGGTAGTATTAGTGGTGAGCCGCGACGATTAATAAGCTCTAAAAGCTACGAGGATAAAGAAGCAGTTGCAAAAAAAATTCAAGATATTCAATATAGTCAAACTGCACTGCTTATTGTTGGCCTTGATATGATGAAACATAGTGGCATGGTGGACTGGATCAAGGAAGTCAGAGGTAGCATGCAAGACATGCTTGAGCATAAATGCGTTCGCGAATCGTCGACCCAAGATGGGCCATTACTTTTGGCATGGATGTTGGCAAATTATACAATTGAACCAGATAATCCTGATACTTTTAGTCGTTACAGACCCTTTGGCATCAGAGCAATCCAACTAAACGTTTTTTACTACTTACACGGATTAATGAATAGCGAAATGATTAAAGAGAAAACACAGTACGCCGTCACTGTGCGGGGCAGTATTTACAACCTTTTTACCCTACTCTGTGCTTTTGTAGATGAGGATAAATTCGATTCTTTTCCAGGTATATTACTCGTATTATTACCATTACAATAATTAAACATTTTTTTTTTCTAAGTATTCACGTAAAATTTGTGTTCTTAGGTATATCCGAGGCCTGCGCCGCCGTCTTGAGCTTTCCGGAAACAGCCGCGCGCTTTTGGCAAGAGAAAGACGAGGAAGCCGGCCCTTGGACCATCGTCAAATACGCCATGCAGTGGTTTCCCTACAGATTCGAACCGTTGACCTACATCGTCACGGGCTTAGTTAGCGCCTCGGCTTCCAGTGCCGCCAAAACCCTAGAAGTCTTGGAAAATTTACCGTCGATCACACTCGAAGTACCGAGACGCGCCTTCGGTGGAGAAATGCAGCGCAGACCGTACGAACAGCAGTGTGTCATTCACGGCAACGCGTTCGAGATACCGGAAAATTGCGCTTTCACGAAGATCAGCGCGGCCAAGAGGACGACGCCGCGGGACGAGTACGATTTGATATTGTTCGAGACCAAAGCCAATTACTGGGATGCTTTTCATCATAGAATCGAAAAACTTTTGCTCGAGGCAAGCGGTGGCATCGCAAATCTCAGCGAGAGCAATAATGTGCTACCGGAGCAGGTCACTCTTGGCTTCGGTTTGCTCGAGACGCTCTTGACCACTGACGTGGATATATCGATCAGCATGGTCATCCCTACGGAGCTCAGTTTTGAAATCGTCAACCGCTTTTCTTATCCAATCTTGCCGTACAATATATACAAGGTAAATTTGACAATTCTATAAACTAAAAAAATGGGATCACGCATTGAACGAATTGTAACAATATCAACTTTCTTTAGGTGGTAGTGGCGTGCATTAAAGTCTCCTCGAAGCTCGTGCTGCGCTATCCTGAAGACGTCCTATCTCGCATGCGCGCTGGCGTCTATCCGCGCTTCGATGACCGCTACCAAAAAACGAGCGAGTTCGCGCAGGCCGTGTCCTTCGACGGTGGCCTCGTAGCTTCCTGGCTCTCGAGCATCGAGACTATCCAGCACACTTACCCCATTCTCGACGCCTACCTCGACACTCTATCCAATTATCTAATGGTACGCCACAGCAAGGAGGCGCTGTACACCGTTGAGATACCGGGCATGATAATGCTCCTGCAGAGCGTCTTGCCTAAACTCGACTCCTGGTACTTCGACTCGGAGCTCGAGCGTGTCGAGCTCTGGCTGAAGAGCGTCTACTGTCTTCACAGAGCGCTGGACGTGACGCCTGGTAAGAAAGACGAGTCACGTAGCGAGCTCAGGAGGATAGTAACATATAATTTGTTGCACTTGGAGCCGAGACACGCGTTATTGAAGCTGGTAAGGACCGGCGAGAAAACGCTGAGGAAGAAGATGATGGGCGAGACCGATTGGATTGGCGGCAAGGGATTCAAGGTAAAAAAAGAGTGATAGTTTTTTGTCTTATATCTAAAGTTTATTCGTTGTTCGTGAAATGATTCCATATTTATAATTTGTTAAACTTCAGGTAATGAAGAGTGTACAATTGGCACTATCAGTGGTAAACCGCCTGCTTATGTACCGCAAGAAGCTTGGCATGGACGCAGACGAGCGGTCACCGCTCGAAGCCGCGTTATACGCTTCGCCCTCGCTACCCAACGCCTTGCTCATTGTGCCGACAATCGTCGACTATCTATACGTGTGGTTCAGCCCGGCATTGCAAGCGATGGCGGTGAGATTGCTGAAGAAGTTCGCCGAGGGTTTCTCCATGTCTTTGCTCGTGTGCATGGGTATGGACGGCACGGCGATTCGTGAGACCTTCGCCTCGAGGCTCATGTCGCCGACTTGCAGCGCCGAAGTCAAGGTGGCCATACTCGAGCTCGTCACCGTGTGTCTAGACAAGCAGCCAGGTTTGAACGCGTTAATTAGATTCATATTGATATTAGTGAGATAATGGAATATTTTAAAACGGATGATTGAATTTCAGGACTCACGGAGGCGCTTTTCAATATAATGCACCAAGCGGAACGCCGACGTATCTTTCCCCGTCCAGCCGACGAATTTCTCACCGAGGGCTGCACTCGCTTCCTCGATCTCTACCTGGACCGCGTGCGCAAGGAGGAGGACATCATCTACGACCGTCTATACGACAGTACTATGAACCTCCTACGCGCCATGTGGTATCACCGTAACGAGATCCTCGTGAATTTCTTTCGTAAGCGTCCAGACTTCTGGACCAAGCTCTTCGCTCCGCTCTTCCGCAAACTTGTGTCCCGCGTGCGCGGTTACTCTCAGCTGCTCGATATTGTCACTCTGGAGTTGTTTAAAAGTCCAGCGCTGGAGAAGGATTTTATTACGAATTTAGATAAGTTATTGGATGAGAAAATAGATCACTGGAATAAACTCACAGAGTACGTGTTTGCAAGTATACCAGCGCCACCGACTGAGCAGCCTATGCATCAGGATGCCGAGATGGAGGATGATGATGAAGAACAAGTAGGTTTTCGTTGACAATTAGCTTTTCGATATCATAATGAAATGAAAGAAAGTAGATTAAACTTTTTTTAGAATAATTTATGAAACTAAACATTTTATTTATAATATTTATTTTGAATTTATAACTACGTAGGTAATAACGGAAAAAGAAGCTGGAGTGAGACCTCTATACGAAACGAATCTGGAATCCTGGTACCAAATGCTCGTCGTCTTGACTGGCGAACGAACGTCTCGCAACTTCTCCATCAGCTCACGACAAGCTCAGCACACCACCAGTCTCGCTCTGGACAATCTCCTCATTCGCCTAAAACAACTGCCGCCCAATTCTAAAAAGGATCGCTTAGCAGCGGCCAAGCTGACGATGCTCCTGGCCTCCATATCGCTACGCTGCATAACCTCGTGGGGCAAGAAGTGCGTCGGTGCGGGCAGCGACGCCGTCTTGTTGAAGAACCAGCTGGTGGACTCGGTGCAGGAGATCGCCCAATCATACCGTGGTTATGGCAGACCACTGCGTCAGACCCTTGTCGCCTTGACGCTTAGCTGGATCGAACTGGTCCAGGACCAGCTCACCGCCGACGAGATAATGCAGGAGTACCTGCTAACCCACGCGTGCACCCTTGCCATCGGTGATATCGACGATCTCAAAGAACTGGCGCGCAACCGTGACCGCAAACGTAAACCCGACCACGAGGCCGAGGAGGAGGTTCGCCGAGATGCCGAGGAAGCAACCGCCATTTGCGAGTGTATCCCTGCCACATTGACGATCTGTCTCATTACACGGCTGCTTAGATTTAAAATGGAAGAGGATATCAAGAATGGGACCAAGAAGAAGAGAATGCCTTGCCTACAGCTGCGGCAGCTGGTACCGGAGCTGCTGGCGTGCACTGGGATCACTCTGCAGAAGCACCCGTATATGAAGTTCAGCAAAGCTGCGCTGACGCTGTTGAGCTCCATCGCCAGATCTTTCCACGAGTCCATGACTCTAGATCAGGAGGCCATTGCCAAACTCTGGCTGGCGCTCATACCACCCAAGGATATCAAGGGCAGCTTACAGGATTCACTGTACGACGTAAGTTGGTTTTTCTGTTCTCAAATTGTTGATATAAAAATTAGTACTTCATGTTATTCGCTGAAAAACTCGGTTGGCGGGAGACAATTGCTATAAAATCTTTAAAGTAAAACTCGTAATTGAAGAATATTCTACATACATGTATTTAATTTTTTTAATTTACAAAATCTGATGCAAAAATTCATGTTTATAGAGCGAATAACGTAACGTTTCTAATTTACATCATTATTTATACAATCCATAGTAAAACATGAAATTTGTACATATTTTGTTAAATTTGTTTTGCATACAATATGACTCATTCCTACAGAAGAATTAAATGATTGCCAGCAGGTTCCGAGTTTTATGGTTCTTTATTTTGGCAATGTACTCTGCGGGTTATATTGTTACGGAAATTTTCTAGACAGATTTATATTAAATGAAATTAATTATAAAATAATCTATTAAAGACATATTCCGAAAAATATACAATAAACTGCTGAACGTTTTTACAGAGTAATTACAAATTGAATGTTTATGTATTAGTATAAACAGCAATCATCATTCATTTTGATTGTTTATAAGTACATTTATATATACATCTAATGTTACTTTCACGATAATGGGAAGCTCTTGTAAGTACTACAGATTTATTCTTCCAACAATGAATAATATTGAAAAAATTGTTTTATGAAAACGTATACATTACTTTTATTTTATTAATCATTTTATTTCTGAATATTGATTTGAATTTTAAATTTATTTTAAAGTGCAATTAAATAAATCACAATTTCAAGAAATATATACAAATATTTCTTGAAACATTATATTCTTATTTAAGAGAGTATTTGTCTGCCTTTTAACGTTTTAATGCCGGAGGGAAGCTGATTCTTTCCGAACGTGCCGAGTATATTCAAAATCGTGCAATGCCATTGGACAATTCAAGTGTAAACATTAACCCTAAATTGGAATCGTCCAATAAAATTGTAGGATTTTAAAATTGACTATAGGCACGTTCGGAAAGAATCAACTTCCCTCGAGTGTACATTAATATTTGTAATTATGCTAAGAAAATATGCAAGTTATAGATTTATGCAATAAATGTTTCTGAAACTTTCGTTTTTACAATAATTACATATTATTTCGTAAGAATTTTATCAATAACTTACTACAACATTCAGTATTATATCTATTTTGATTATCTGTTGAAATGTTAAAGTGATTATTCGTATCACGAATAAAATTCAATAAATATTTTCTCTTTAAGAGAATATTTTCCCTCCAAAGAGGAGGAGGTTCTCGAAGTGATCGGTATGTCACTAAATTAATGTAAAATATAGTAATACCTTTGATAAGACTCATTTTCATAATCTATATTAAATACGCTCGAAAAATCGTGAATTGCTTCATTAAAAAATGCATTGTACCCCCAACTCTTCATCGCGCAAAAAATACAAATTAAATAATTTAGAAATTAATTCCAATTAAATTTAGAAATTTCAAGACCTTTTTACTTTTAAAACTATTAAACTTTCAAGGGATATCTAGATCCGCATTAATATGTTATACATACCAAATACTTGTCTTACCAATAGCACGTATTCCTTATACACATTCCTTGTACATTGAAAGAAATATTTTACCACCAATCCTTAAGAAATAAATTTCCTTAGACCTTCGATTTTAATTAACGTAGATACAAGAACATAACGAAATCTCAAATCTTTGACTTCTTTTCTCCCATCACAGGACTGCGCGAGCGGACCGAGCCAGTGGCGTTGTCAGGAATGGTGGCCCCTGTACACCGCAGGCCTCGAGTTCGTCTCTAGCCTTGTCACAGGTAGCTGTTTGGTGTCGACGTCCGTTTCCGCCGTGGTCATGTACCTGGGTTCCCATGAGCATCTGCTCACCGAAGGCTCGACGCTGCTGCGCCACACCGCCGACCCCGTGGCCGCAGATCTCATCCAGTCTCTCGTCATGCTCATCTCAGCTTTATCCGTGATGCCCATTTTCTGGGAGTCGGTGCATCCTTCTGTCAGGGAGACGTTAGTCGTGAGTTTTTCTTTTTTTTTTGTTTTTATACTGTTTATGGGTATGGCTTTGGTGACGTGGTAGGTTTACTTGGTTGGTTGAAGTGATTGAGTTTCGAATGAGCGAGTGAATTGGTGGCAACGATGAGAAGTGAACGGGGATTTTCGATGCAGGTAACATTATCACCTGCCGAAGTAATTTGATATTTTTGGCGTATCTATTGAAGACTTCATTTTAAAATCCATATAATATTGGCATGGTAATGATGATGAAAACGAAATGAACACAAGGTATCTATCGAGTTATCGAAGGATTACAACCTGTGCTTGATATTCTTGCTATAGGTATAGAAAATTTATTCATGTGTAAAATTGCTTTTACTTTAAATTTACCTGCTAAAAAAATAAAATAAAACGTTAATTCTTGAATATCCCTAAAAAAACATTCTTCGTTTGCCTCAAACAACAACAACGACGACACAATCAAACCTAAACCTTCTCTTGCAGAAATGCACATATCTGTCATACGACAGCACGGTGAACCTGCTGCTGCGTCCGCGCATCCTCAAGTTCATCATCGACGGCATCAGTGTGGAAAGTGCCGAGGAGTTGCAGAGCTGTGACGAGCGTCAGCTCAGCGGTGAGCTACGGCTCCTCGTCAACAAGCTCATCCTGATCAACACCAGCTGCGCCCAAAGCTTTGTGCGTTTCTCGCCCCGGCTCAACGCACTTGTCGACACGATCAACGCGCAGGAGGACTTTTGGTGAGTTGGGATTTTTGAGGTTTTCTTCGATTTATTGTAGATAAAATAAAAAATAAATTTTATAGTGATAAATATAATTTAAAACATTTGAAATAAATACTTATAAGACGCGATTTTATACCGACTTGAAAAAAATTACTATTTGGCTGTATGAGGAGTGCAAATCCGTATTTATGTGAAATTATTATTATTATTATTATTTTTTTTTTAAGTTTTAAAAACAATGTGTTCTTATTTCAGATAGTGAATTTTACAAAATCATATGCTTGTCCCTCGTCCACAAAGAACATGTTAATTTTTCAAATAATATTTTTTCCTGTGTAGAAAATATACATCTAAAATATTTCCTTCATTATTTTAATTAAATTGGTACCTACTCCCGTTAAAAAATTATTCACGTCGTAGAATCAAAACGACAATCCTCATATAAAAAATAATGAAAAGCTCAACACACTTATTCTTAAAATTCAAGGTACGCCCCGATGGCGGAGATGAATTTCGGCCCGCCACAGATGTCCATGACGTCAGGTCCGCGCTTGACCTACGGTACCATCATCAGCTCAACTCAACTCTTCACTCAAGCTCAATGGCACTCCCTGCTGTCTGCTTCCTCGACCTCGAGTAATTCCTCGTCCCAGAACCAGAACCAGGGTAGCTCGAGTTTGCGGGCGAGCCTCGGTGGTACCGGTAAGGACGAACGCATCGACTCTGCTCGCCGCGAATGGGAGCGCGCAACACCGGAGAACCTGAGGCGCATGCACGCCAAGGATCTACGCAAGATCCTGTACACAGGCTCCTCCTCGTCAACGGGTCTGGGCCCGTCCGTCATCGCCAGTGCTTCGTCCTCGGCAAAGCTCGATTTCTCGAACTACCTGACAGGCCACGAGCTGACAGTGCCGTTGCTCAGTGCACCAAGGCTGATCAAGAGGCCGTTTGATCCCCTCATATGCGAGAATATGATCTTGTCGAGGGCGACGGCTTTGGCTCCATTACCCGGTAGATCGGGTGCGTCGCACGTGGGCAGAGGTAGCAGTCCTGGTGCCCAGACGAGAACAGCCGATGGGAAATCGCGCAGTCCGTCGCGAGATGGCGGAGCGAACGGATCGAGTAGCGATCCTTGGTTCGACTCGATGGACGTGAACAACACGAGACTGGCCCTCGAGGTGAATCTCGTGCTCATACTGTGCCAGGCGTTAGAGGGTGTGAGAAGCCCGAGACTCGCGGTCAGAGACAGACAGTTGATCGTCAGGGAAACAGCTACAGAGCTGAGTGTGTTTTTCGATTTTCTGGAGCACCGAGGACAGCAGACCGAGTGGATGGTCGCCGCTGCTCTGGTTGATCCTGAAGCCAGGCGGTCGAGGGTCGTCCAGGCGCCTGAGGAGCAGTACAAGAGGCTACCTGCAAGACTGGTCGATACTACAACCGTACGCAAGATACCTGTCAATAACACTGTCGTGGAGGCGGAGGTCGAGGAGCGACCAGAGAAAGAGGCCAGGTCGCAGGGCGACGTGGTGACGTCGGGCGGATACAAAGTTTTCGTGGACATGGCCAAGTTTCTGCCGCTGCTCGGCAAGCTACTCAAGTCCGTGGTTGAGGCTTTAGATTCTGCGCAGTTTGGATGATGAACGCGAAATAAAGATGGACTGATGATTGTTGTGAGAATGTAGTTTCGCCGATGAATGTTAACGTGTGGTTGTCTTGCGAGGGAGATCAACGATGTTTTTGACGAGTTGGGTGTCAAGAGCGACTGGGCGTCAAGTGATTTGTCTTGAAGAGAAAGAATATTTAAAAACTGTCAAGTAGTACAAGTGGAATAAGACAGGTTATGGGACCAAGACTATTTTCAATCAATATTTCAGCTGGTTTTGAAAATCTTTGATATCCATACAACTTGCGTTATCGTAATTTCTTGTTTAGAAAGTATAACTGGGTTTGCTTTGTAATATAATTTTGATATTCAATATTTCGGTTGAACTTTTATATGACTTTTGTTTTTCTGTTTGATTTTCCAAGAGAGTTTGTTTGGATTAAAATATTTCAAAGTTTTTATTGATACTTCTGTAAACTATTTATATTCAAAATTATATATTTTTTTTCTAGTCTCTTGTGTTGCGAAGAAAAAAAAAATTTTTTTATGCAATTGTATAATTGATTGGAATTAAGAAAAAGTCCAAATACCTAAAGAGTTGATGTAATAACATTCAACTTTTTAATGAATTATGAGATGTGAATGAGTAAAGGCGAAACAGAACATTGTAAATCCCAAGACCTTTAAGGCAAATTTGTATTTATTGTTAATAATTGATTAAACTTGTAATAATTTTTCAATAAACTGTGTCTATCACATATAATTCTTTGTTTTCTTAATTTTTACAAAAAATAAGAAAATAAAGGGATGGTTGTTAAAAAAATACCAAAAAGCTATGGTTCTATACGACTTTCATTTACTTTGATGATCCTTACATCACAGTGTCTGTCGAAAAAAAAAATAGAATCGATCAATGTTACCGACATGCACGGTCGGTTTTATCGTATTAAACTCCTCTAGGAAACTACAGTTAAAACACGTCGCTGCGAATCATTAAGTAGTATTAGTTTGACAAAACTTTATTATAATAAAGACATACATTGCGAAAAATGTTTATATCACAATTGTGATTACAACGCGTCTGTGTAAGTACAAAGAGTGTACAACTGATGCCGTGGTAATCACAACCGTGGCTTACAAGACGGTTTTTCTTTTATTTATTTTTATTTTTAATATTTATTCCTTTAACTTTGCTCGCTAAACGAGTCATTTATATATATTTATATAGTTATGTATCTATATATAATCAGTCAAGTTTCGACTGTAATTTCCTTTATAGAATTTCACATAAAAAATGTTGACTCAGGCGTTCTATCACTTCACAGTCACTCTAAGCATTGACAGACACAATGAAATCTTACAGTGATACAGTAGAAAAATATAATTCGAGGTTGCTTTAACGAATGCAATGGTTACGATTTTTTTTTTTCATATTTTTTATCCATTTCTCGTATGTGTATTCGTATGCATGTGTGTACATCATATGAATGTTTAAACGCAAGGGAGAATTTTCTATTGCAAATATGAAAATTATTCATTGAAATATTATACTCTAATATAATACAGATAACAACGTTACGCCTAAGAATAATATTCTGAATATTTTCAATCAATATTCGTTATCATGTACATGTAATGCATATAGAAGTAAAAAATTATTTATTATCATTGTAAAATATTCACAATGTATAACATTGTACTCGTTATAACTGCTGACAAGCGCTTACGTATCTTGTTAAATATTTTAAAACTGTATTATGGTTTTGAAAACGAAAACTGAACAAAATTTTTCATGTAAATCTTAATCTAAAACAATCCATAAAAGTGATTAATAGAATATAAATGGCTACTAATTTATATACTTTATCAAGAAATAATGCAACTACTTTTATATTGAGTCTTCTTCAATTCACAGGACATAAAACTTTCAAATCCTCAAAATTTTCTTTCACGAGAAATAGTGTCAATTTAGTGTCACCACCGTTACTTTCAAATAATCGAAACCTGTTCAACTAAACGCAGTAAGTAGATATTCATGTATTGATTACAAACGTATTTGTAAAAACATAAAAAAAAACATTATTAAGTACAGAATTCTGGTATCACTGCAAAATCAATATTTTTAGTCATTCGTGAGTTTGCAAATTAATATGGTAAACCACGATCATTTTGAAAATTAACAATAAAACAACAAATTTTTATTTCATTTAAACAAATTCAAGTAATTTTCTTTAACCCATAACGATACTACCATACACATTGATCAATCTTGCAAACTCTCGTGCGACTCAATAATCCTTAAGGAAACCCTTCGCAATAACATCAGAATCACGTTATCTGCCTTTAATTATAGAATATTCTCCCACGCGCAACTGTATTTATATTTCTATATTTTCTCATTATTCGTGTGTCGACAGCAACACACACGCGTCAACGGACGACAGAATCAGAGACAGATAAAGATGAAGAAACAAGAAGAAACAAAGTCAAATGAGAAAAAGAAGAAAGGGTCAGCCCGAGAAGAGATTCAGAGAGCAAAGAGGAGAAATGCTGAGTGAAAAGATAGAGGTTGTAAAGCAGGGATCACGGCTCGGACATCTGAAGATTTCGTCGCTAAGGCGGTAGATGGGGCAGAATGTTTTCAGGCGACCGGGACTGAGCCACGGTAGCCACTGACACTGTGCCTACGGCCGCTGCTACCTCCTCGTCACTCCCGCCTACGGACCCCTGTTGCTGCTGCTGCTGCTGTTGCTGCTGCAGGTGATAGGGAAAGTGATTACGTTGCTGTTGCTGCAGTTGTTGCGGCTGCATGCTGGATGTTGATGACGAAGATGATGATGATGATGATGAGGAGGAGGAGATGGTGGTCGAGGTGATGATAGCAGTGCTTGCGATAGTGGATGATGGCCAGGGCGAGGGAGCGACCGTGCTAGCCTCGGCGTTGTTGTTAGCCTTGGCGTAGTCGACGGCGCCGCCCACGGGTGATGATGAATTGTGAAGGTGATGGTCTACGGCTAGGGGATCCACGAGTCCACTGTTTACCGAGATGGCCGCTGTACCGGCGCCGCTCGCCGCCGTCGTTGTAGTTGTCGTCGTGGTCGTCATCGTAGTCAGGACCGTAGACGAATTGCCAGCTGTGGTGGAGCCGTCCCAGTTGTCAGATTTGCTGCTCGGCTCCTCGTTGCTCATCGAGTTGGCGCTCGTCCTCTGACGCTTCGCGTCGCCGTAAAGCAGGCAGTGCACGTTTGGCGAACTGCTGCGGTCGCGCACACCCTCTTGCTCTTCCAGGAATCGGTCCATGTAGTCTCTGTAATGATATTTTTCAATGTAACCAATTATCACTGATGTGAAACTTTCAAAAATAAAATAATTCTTTTATAAGAAAGTCGAAAGTCGAATTACTAAATATTTAGTAATTTAAAAGTTCCGCGAGCATAAAAATAGATTGATATTTAAATCATATCGATACTTACGTTATGCCAGGATGCAGAGCATACTTCTTTTTTTCCATGCGAGCCTTGTAAGTGAATATATCATGCCTCTCAGTCTTCTTCCATAAGTAGTAGAACTGCACGAGTTCACCGACAGATCTCGTTCTCACCTGATGAAAATAAGTTCATAAAAGTTTTCCCTGTGCGCGCACAGTCGGTGTATTTACGCCGAAATCGAGGTTTACTCCCGCACCAACCTTGTTTTTCTGAATGAGATGAAAATCCTTGCCGTAATTCCTCAGGCCCGTCTCGAAGTTATGACACTCCTCTTCGGACCAGAGGCTCACGGATTCCGTGGGCGGCAGCACGTTCATCCTGCGTCTCCTTAGCGCCTCCTCCAAATTGTACCCACACTGAAGCAGCAAATACAGCGCCTGCTCGTCGTCGCGAACGTGACTGCCACTGGGTAACGTAGTACCTTTGACCACTGGCACCTGAGCTCTCTCGAGGAACTCCTCGGCAGCTCCCTCGCTTACGGGACTAGGATCCCAGAGCATCTTGTCCTCGTTCTCGTACGGCAGCGCGTCGTCGTACTTGCACAGGCCCTCGGGTATCGCCGCTTGGTAATCGCTTCCCACCATTATCGTTTTCTTCCACTCCTCCTCGTCCGGACTATAGTCACAGTCGTCCTCTTCCTCCTCGCTCTGTGGTCGCGAGACGCTACGGAGGAGTCTTGAGGAACCACCACCGCCGCCACCACCGCCGACGCTGCCACTGACCGGCACGCCCGTCGTGCTATTACTAACACTGTCTGTACTAGGGCCCACATCTGCTACAACTGCTCCGCTACTCGGGTTCTGAGCGTCACCTGAGGCGTCGCCGGTCGCGCCGCCCATTGTCCTATCTTCAGGTTTAGGCTCGAAATTTGCAGGATTCGACCTGAATAAAATTAAAACGTGTTTTTATTAAACGGAAGATACTATATGGGCGTATTCTGAAATGCGGATACTCGGGTATGGAGTTTCGAAACATCGTGTTAAATTACGAAACGTTTCGAAATATGAAATCAAGTTCATGAAAATAGACCAATATTTTTCATTAATTTCGGAACGTTCCTAAAGTTTATACAATCGGACGCATAATTTTGAAGCGTTTCCAAATGTCGTACCATAGTTTCCTCATTTCGGAACACGCTCAACATATCGTACAAGTTTTTCTTTGGTCAAATAGAGATAATTATCTTGATATCTTTACTTTGCATTTTTTTAGATTGCAGGAACGAAACAAGTAATTGTTAAAATACGGGCTAAAATAAAATGACCGCATTTTTCAGTAAAAGGAAAAGAAATTAAAAATATAAAAATTATCTTACTGTGCGTTTATGTTCGATGCTAAGGTAGCAGCTTCGCCACTCTTTGCCAATTCGCCAGGTTTTGCTATTGGCGATCTTTTAACGTTCGCGCCGTTTGCTTCTTCGCGTTTCATTTCTGTATAAAACTGTTTGAGATCAGATTCGTCATTCGCTGGATCGTCATCGTCGTCTTCCTCGTCATCCTCCTCCTCTTCTTCCTCTTCCTCCTCGTCCTCCTCGTCCTCTGCCTTGTTTGAGTCTTGACAAGACATGTCTCCGTAATTGTACATAACTAGGAGCTCTTTCAATGGCATATTACTTTCCTAGGTGACAGTTTATATCATGAATAAAATTGTTTTGACAAGTTATTGATATTATTCAAATAATTATTAGTGTAATAATATGAAGCACTGAAAATTTATTTATTATTCTATTTTATTACTATTAAAGCGGTCCAACCCTGCTAAAAATGTTAACTAACGGTTGGCGAGCCGTTGGCCAATTTTGAAATTAAAAGCGTCACACCATGATTATC
>UXGD01005141.1:0-15234 GCA_900474315.1 Torymus auratus
AAATAACTTTTTAAATCTATAAAGTGGCCACAATGGAGATGGGAATAAAGTACTATATGCAACACGGGACTAAAGTCAATTATCCCCTTGGCTGAATACTCGCTTCGCTATGCTTCGCTATGCTCGCTCGGGCAGTGAACTCACCCGCGAGTATAATCAGCGACTTTCGTCCCTTGTTACATAACGTACTATTATTATTACAAGATAAACAAAATAGTTGATGAAAAATTAATGGCGTGGAATTGTTTTCAAATAGATGGATCGAGATGTGGATGAGAAAGCACAGACAGTACGAGGAGGACCGCTGCAACTCTCACACAGAGCTGAACAACTTTGAACGGGAGGACGGCAGCGAGTTCGAGTGCTGGGACAATGGTTGGGACGACGACCTGCGCGAGACATTCTGCGTCAATAAAAATAACATGTCACTCGCGGAAGCGCTCAAGTCGGATCTAGAGTGCGGCTGGGCCGCCGCCTCCTCGATAGAGCTGTCCAAGCTGCTCGCTGCGTTCTCCATTCTCATAGCTGTCATCGTTGGAGCTTATTAAGGATCATTAAGCCTTTGGACTTTTCGTCTATGAGACGTTAAAAACTCATTTCTTATTCGAGTGCGAGAATTCGACTTCTTAATGATATTTCAGGCTGTATTCAGCAAGATTTTTTTAGCATTTATCCATTTATTGATAAACTTTTTTCATTTTTACAGGGTAAAAGAGACACTTTATTTATATTTATAGTTTATATCCTTCTATATACTTTTACAGCTAAATTAGTTCAAAGAGGTTTCTTTAAAACGGTGGTATTTGCGCATCTAAATTTGTTCATACACAAATTCTTTTATTATCTAAGATGTTCTACAAAAATAAGCAAAGCTGATAATTAAATATCGGTCGAAAAATATCAATAATACAGCCTGTAAGAAAAATTGTTCGTGCAATCTTGCAATTTCGCGCATGAGTACCTTGAAAAAAAAAGTTTTTGTATACGTTGACTAACAATGCTGTTTCACACATTTATTTCTTTATATGATTATGAAATAACTTTAGATGTGCATAGGAAAATTCATAACAACAATCTAATTTTGGAAGAAGTTATTTTGCTTTTCATAAAAAAGTACTTTTCAATTTTGTAACACACCAGGCATGAAATCAAAAGTATATATTTATGTGACTAAATTACTTGATTAAATGTTATATAATCGATTTAACTATTATTTAGTAATGTGATTAAAATTTTTTTATGTTTTTCTCACTTCTTCACCTATTTGTGAAAATTTGTACAACTTTCACGAAGATTTTAGTTGAAAATTGTTGAGAAATTTCAAAGAATTATGTTGTTAAATAATAAGACTGTATAACATTGAAACCAGTCTCAGGCTGGTTCATGATGTTCAAAGTCTTGTACAAAACACAAATACACAATTGATCGTGAAACCACAATGAATTTTTGAATTCGTACACATATATTCGAAATCACGTCATTATGTATGAAACGTACCTTGGCCTGGATGCCTTAAAACTGTTATACTGGTATATTGATGTCCCCATATATAATGTGATTCGGGACATCTGTAAACAAGTGGTACTAATCTTAAGATATCCAGCTACCGTTACGTCTACTTTAAAACAGTGTACGATTATAGGTGTGAATAACTTAAACACTTATCCAGTATATTTTAAATGATTTGTAATAGAAAATTCACTCCATCTACTCTTCATAGTCAACAACAAAGATAATCAATCGTTGACTTTAAAATAGAATCATGTTTTGAAATAAAACATTTTAAAAAAGGCTCAGCAAATTAAATGTTACACTGGACAGCAAAAAAATGAGTCTGACTGATATAAATAATCGAACTTATTTCATCATTATAGTTCGTCGATTTCATCCATCCATGTACTTGACGTCTTGTATAACGTGTGAAAAAAAGAAAAACTAAGGAATAGGGTATAAAGTATCTAAAAATATATAGGAATATATTCAAAATTACACGTATTAATGAAAAACCATGGAAAATAAGTGCTTTCTTAATTTAATTTAAGAACATGTTTCCAATTGATTAAGATAATGCGCGTATTTCAAAACGCAGAAACTCGGGTACGAAATTTCGGAACGAGTTCGGTTACGAAGATTTCCGATATATGGGACCACGTTCATAAAAATAGACCAACCCAAACCCCCGCAGTATTTTTATATCCAAATAAGTACCCAATACTCAATAAATATGTTCCCTATAACCTTATAGTTTCCAACATCCATTTTTGTTATTGATTTCGGAACGTTCCGTAACCTCACACTAAAATAAATATCGTAAGTACCGCAGTTTCCGCATTTCGGAGTACGCACAACTTTTTTATTATGTTATTTAATAACAGTACATTTAACAATAAGTGCGTCAAATTCAATTTTGTTTGCCAATCGCAAACATTGTATGATTGAAATTCAATTTCCCATTCTGTTGCATGAGTAAAATTTAATTTTTAATTGTCTATTGATTTATATACAAAAGTAAATCTTATAAGATTTAAAAATTAAATGATTAGAAAAACTAGCTAACGCATTCATTGGGCCCTGCAAATGAAAAAAGGGTACAACTACCTCTTGTAGATAGCACCTCTTTTCATTTGTACAGTAGCATTACCGTTCATATATATTTCATTTACGATCATTTACGAGTGAAAATTTTTCGTGTAATCAATAAGTATTTTTTTAATTACTGAATTCAACCATTTAGTAATAAAAAAAACTTATGTGAATAAATCAACTATGATAGAACTATTCATTATATATAAATTTTAAATATATATATGGTCTTGTAGCGAATAAAAATATTTAATTTGTTTATTCATAGATAAATTAAGTAATCACATAGAAATAATTTGCACACATTTTAATAAAAGCTTAGGTAGCGATGGGTACCAATGCGTACTCTTACGATAAATTTCTATTGTAATAGTATTTACGACTTCAAGGAACTATGAAATGATTTGAAGGTGCTATCCTAAACTACAAATTAAATTAAAATTTTTAATTTTCATATTACGTCAGAATACTATAGAATCAATTCCAAGCGAAAATTCGAGCGAATAAAAATTTATTTAGTCAGTCGTAAATATATAATAAATTTTCTTACACCGTTATTCAAGTTAGAAACATCTCACGATAAAGTTGAAATTCAGGTAACTTTTGTAATATTGTAGAGATTGTTATGAGTAGTTGTATAAGTGATTAGTTTGAATTACTTATATAATTACTGTGTTAATAGTAACTTAAAACGAACAGTTGTAACTAATACGTGCCGTGATCATTATTCAGTGAAAAAGTAATGTAATTACTTATAGTAACTAGATACGATGATCATCACGTATAAAAGAAAATAAAAAAAAAATTAACTTACAGTTGTAAATGATATCCAATTTCTAAGTGAATCACTGAACGAACCATCGATTCCCAACTGTATAGTAAAAATATATCAAATTATTATAAATATATACATTAACTATCGTGTAATTAAATATTATTTTTAATGTAAAAGTTACGTATAAGCAAATTATAAGATGCAACTGTAATAATAAATGAAATAAATATTTAATTTTCTTATCAAATGTGCAGTGTAAGAAAACCTTTATTTTAAACTGAATGCAACTAATAACCATTAATTGTGTACAGCACAAACTGAAAGAAGAGATCACTAAACTTTAATCGTAAAGCATAAATTTCGTAAGAATACCAAATGCCATTCGGATAACTGGAAACACTATGAACCCGAACATAAATATCAAGCAGATGTAGATAGCCACTAATTGGACAAAAAATATCGTGGTTTTGGTAATTATTTGCTGGACGTTCGATGTGTTTTTTATATCTATAATTTTGTCAGTTATAAACCTCAAGATGTGATGGAAAATCTGAAATTTTTATTGATTGAATGCATCACGCGTTTCTCGGAATAAATACTCATAACATTGCCACGTGTGCAAAGTACCTCGAGGACTGGTGCAATGTTGACGATTACGTAAAACAGGGCAAGTAGACAGCGCCCGATAGCCTGACCCATAACGCGGATTAGCGTAGAAAACGTGTACGGCTCGCGTGGTATCCCGCGCGACTCCTGATACTCCGCCAAGTAATTTCTTAATTTCGCCACTACCGAATCGCCCGTGTTTTCGTCGGCTAGTCTGGAATTCTCCGATGTTGAATTTTCTAAATTAAGTCGAAAGGTTGGATTCCGCGCTAAGCTCAATTGTTGAGTTTTTTTAATTTTCTAATGTAAAATAAATTGTAAAAATTCGGTACCTGTTTTGAAGCTACATACTTCCGTGTACCACTGAAGGGAATCGAAATTATTTGATAAACTAAACAAATTTCGACATTTGCCTATTTTGCTTTGCTGGCCCAACTTTTCAGTGTCATCGAGATTTAGACCATCTTGCAATTCCTTCAATTTAGCATCACCGCTACAGTCGCCAACAGTTTCGAATTTACTACACAAGTAAGTACTATTGAGATTCTTGGGTTCATCGCCGGACTCATCTTTTGCACTGCTATCAAGAGTATCAAGAGAGTGATCAGGATTGGAATTGCTTTCACTTTTGTCCTTGGAACTCTCATCTGATGACGAGTTTGAGGTTATCTAAGTCATTTTGACCAATTAAAAGTAATTAGAATTACATTAAATAGCGTATGATTTGCGCTCGGCGCTAATTAAATCGCCTTAATTTAGTGCTTTGAAACATATAAAGAACTTACGTCGCAATTATGAGATGCTTTGCCAAAATCAATATGAAAGCGATCATCAATATTTTTATCTAATTTTGACTTATCTGCAACCATTTTTGCTACTAATCAATAATACACTTTTCAACGTTATATCGGGTCGATTTAACCAAGAAAAAATTATTTAAATGTTATTTCAAAATATAAATATGAACCGTTTTGACAACTAACCATCCTAATACGAATAAGTTTATTTTCGACTATATTCATATCAGAACGAAAACAAAGTAAATGGCGGTAAAGAACATTGTCATGGAAAATCGGAAAAGCGGGTAATGGAATTCAAATTCTTGAAAATAATCATTAGAATTACCCCTCAATAGTTTTAATTTTTTTAAAATTACATTCAAGCTAAATAATAATCTCATAGTGTACACATATTAATATTTTTATTTCGTCTTATAGCACCATTGCATCCACATTAGTTAGACTAGCCAGTAAAATTTTTTCGTTTGTAAGTGCATTATCTGAAAACAACAGAGTTTATATGTGAGTTTCTAATGAGAAACATATGTTTAAGATGTACAGTATTTTTTACTAACCCAATTGGTACCAAGAATCTTTGTTTCCAGCATCAGCTCGAGCAGAGTTCAGAGCGTAGCGAATCGCAATCGGAATAGTACAGCTCATGCATAAAGGTGGTTCTCCCGTTGCTGTAAGAATAAACACGAAATGTAATTTAATAACAAATAATTTGTTATAAAATAATTAAAAAAAAATTTTCAAATCACTTTTGGACCGAAGTATGCCAAGAGGATTTGGTGCATTGCGACGGAATGAAATTCGGAAATCCATTGGTATATCTTTTGCTCCGGGTATTTTGTAGTTCTAAAATTCAAACATGTAAAATTCGTTTGAGCTGTATTACTAAAATTTGTATAATGCTATTACGATAAAGCAATATTAATTGAAAGATACCCAAGTCCTGTAATTCGTTAAGCCGCCAGTTTCGGGATCGTAGAGCAAGTCTTCGCACGTCCAGTAACCGATTCCCATTACGAATGCTCCTTCGACTTGACCTACATCAATTTGAGGACTGAGACTGATTCCAGCATCTGCCATAATGTCTACTCGACGAACTAGTATTTGTCCTGTCAACATGTCGACCTCAACTTCTGACACCGTGCTTCCATAAATTGGATACGTTTGAATGTCTTCTTGCTGTACCGAAAACCTGCGAACGTATCAATTTTTGTCAGGAATGATTTAAATTGAATAATTTTTTAGCATTTTTCAATAATATTTACATATACGAAGAGCATAAGTCGACGTTCTGCGCGTGTGCCGTAAGTACTAATTCTATCCACGATGGATTTCCGCCTAACATTTCTTTGATCGGTGCGAGTCTCTTTACAAGTTCTTTACATGCCATCATTGTTGCCTAATTTACGGAAAGTTATTATAATTAAAATAAAATTAAACTCGTAGTACAAGTAATAGTTATTAATTATACTTACATATCCACAAGTATCACTGCCCAAACTACCCCCTGTGACAAAACTATTTGGTGTTGTCAAACAAATGCTTGGTTTTACTGACACCATTTTTAGATCAATTCCTAATATATGCGCAGCTACTTGAGCAACCTTAAGTACATGTTTAATAAGTATTGTATAATTTATTTAAATGTAGATTAAGTGTTCGGCTTTGGGGCATTTCTTTTATTTATTTGTCATTTACCTTAGTGTGAAGACCTTGACCCATTTCTATACCAGCCGTTGAAACTGAAACTGTCCCATCTCGTGCATAAATTGAAACTAAAGCATGAAACTGACCGTAAACTATAAGCGGATATTTCATGGGAACTAAGGATATTCCTCGTTTTTTCCATCGATTGTCCTGTAAAAATGAAATATTTAGAAATTGTAAACTGAAAATTTATTATTTTGATTCGGTAGCTTACATTATTGAATTTTTTTATATCTTTTAGCCTTTTATCGTATTCAGACGTCTTTTTCAATTCAGCAATCATTGGTTCCAAAGCTTTTTTATCATCAGGATTCATATTAATTATTCTAACGCCAAGGGGATCCTTTCCTGTTGCTTTTGCAATTCTTTCCATTATAGTTTCGATCATTGCGACACCTTCTGTTGAACCTAATAATTCACTTCGATATTAGGAAAATAAACTTACCAAACATAAAAAAAAAAAATAATAATGCAAATATTAAATTTGTTTTTACAAGGAAAATTTTCGGCTTCCCAATCATGAGCTTGATTAAAGCTACAAATAAAATATTTTTTGGATTTCAAAATGAATAAATATTCAGTAATAAAACTAAAAGTCTTATACCAAATCTATATTTTATTACAGAAATTATTTTTGTTACTTAATAGAAATTTCTGAACACGGATAAATTTTTTAATCCAAAACACAATGTGGTATATTTTCATTAAATCCATGGCCAATATCCTATAGTTGACATTTCTTTAAAAAATTAGAGTGCAGAAATTTTCCTACGTTTCAAAGTTAAGTGGACAAGCATTAGTTAAATGCTGGAAAAACAAGATTGGTACTTTTTATATATTTGCTCAGTTTTCACAGATTTTCTCTGGATCCAATCGACCAAACGAGCTGACATTTCTTGGCGATCTTCTTAATATATTTTTTCACAAACTGAGCGCAGCAGATTTCCGAAAAGACAACTAATTTATAAATACCTTAGACCATTAATCAGATTTCCATTATCATTTAATAAACTTCAACTCATTTGGTCAACCGGTTTCAGAGAAAATCTGTGACAACTGAGAAAATGCTCAAAAAATAGTGTCAGGACTTAAAATTTTGATTTTTGTGTCTTCAAAACAGCTAATATTGTTTTTCATGTACACATAAAATAAAGATACTGGATTAGTCAAAGCAAATCTTATTTTTTAGCGTTAACTAAGGCTTACCCGCTTAAGAAAATAGAAATAGAAAATATATAGGTTGCTGTAAGACAGTTGTTCCGTCAAAGCCTACCAGGTGCTCTGCACCACGTATTCGATGGCACATCCGTCCTCACATCCTTGCCGATCATGTTCCAGGTGGAGGGGTCGTAGCAGTTGTAGAAGTGCGTGACCGCAGACAGCGAGTGCGTCTCGTTGAAGCTGGCGCCGACATTGCCATAGTACGTGCCATCGAGCTGTTGGATCATGCCGGCATCGTTGACGCTCACATCATACTCAATATAGGCAGGTACGCGCTTGCCAACCATACGCATGTTGTCCTCGATCGACATGACGAGACGCGCCGGCCTGTTGAGCAAATGACAGACGAGTGCGGCGGCGCAGGCCGCTTGTCCGGCACGAGTGATCTTCGAACCGTAAGAGCCACCGAGTCGTCGTACAACCATATTTATGCTGCGGATGCAAAGCGTTGATTTCTCAAGTGTTATTAAGATTCGAGATCTTAGTTTATTTTGCATTTTATTAGCACTCGTACCTGTTTATTGGTACCCCAAGCACGCCAGCTATGTTCGCTTGCGGAAGGTCCATCCACTGCGTTGACGAGTATACCTCCATTCCATCCTCCAGAGGGACACAAACGCACGTATGGGTTTCCATGTGGAAATGATACTGTGGTCCGCATTCAAAGGTTCCTTTAATCTGATGCTTTATATCTTTCCCTAAGAGAAATAACCATAAACATTATTCTCTTTCTATCAATAACGCAAATGTAATATGGCGCATCGAATTAATGCTATGAATCAATTACCTGGTGGAGCCTTTGCTGGCCAATCAACGATTTTCACTACTCGGGTCTTATCGTCACTCGCCAAGACATCGTGAATGGTGACCATTGGTTTCCGTCTTGCGTCCTTAGGATATATGAGTTTTACTTTTGACGCTGCCATTTGGGCTATAGTTTGCGATTTGGCTGCAATAATTCCATATGGTTGTCCTGCATACAACACTTCTTTATCCGCAAATAGCTATGGAGAATGGAGTAGCATTACCATACGAATCAAAATAGTTATACGAGGTTTAGCAGCTACTTACGACTTCATCATTGTCAAGGAAAAAAAATTTGTTTGCCCCGATAATAAATGCATTTTTTCCAGGGACATCCTTCGCTGAGAAGAAAGCTACTACGCCATCAATCATCTGCAGAAGATAAAGAAAATCTTTATAAACCAATTAAAACCGAAAATAATTATTTGATTTTCTTTTTATACAATATCTCAAATACATTAACTTATTTTTTACCATTGCTTCTTCAAAATCTATTCTTTCAAACCTTCCAGGTGCTTCAGCTAAAGTAAACGCACAAAATACTTCATTTTCTCGTATCACTTTATCATTAATATATTCAGCTTCTCCTGATGTTTGGTGAATTGATCCGATTTTCGGAATTGGCTGATTAACAGGCCACAGCTTTTGATCTATATCATAATTTCGTTTTCCCGACGATACGCCACGCTCCAGTAAAGTTCCACCACTGCGTAATTTAGCGGAAACTTTATTTGGATTGATACTTAAAATAAACTAGAAAAAATCACAAGTTTAGCACAAAATAGTATTTTCATTTTGTTGTAATACAATATATTTTAGTTTAAATTTATAAAATATAAAACACCTTGTAAAATAAACCGACTGCGAGAAGTCTTCGAAATTCAGGCGTGTAGTCTGGTAAAACGTGATCAGGATTTAGTTCAGAGTACAAAGTGGTTAAGGCTCTTTTGAGCTGATTAATATTGAATAAAGATTTTCCGATTAAAAAATCCTCTGTTTGTGAAGCATGAAGCTGCAGAAAATAAGTATTATAGTAGGAGAGAGTGCTACCTTTAGGTCACAATTTTCATTTAAATTTTCAGATATTTTTCGATGTTTATATTCAAAGAAACCTGTAATAGGAACTTTTTAGCTTGGTTTATAGAAAATTTTAAAAAAGTCCCTTTTTTGATAGGTAATAATTTTCAGTCTATAAAAGTCTAGCATAGAAATCAAACATTAGAATATAACAGTAGAGAAAACGAGCTTTCATTAGGTATTTAGCATATTTTAGAGCACTTTCATGACTCAAGTTTAAACTATCATAACATTGACAGGAATGTATATTCTTAATTAAAAAAAAGCAAAATATTATATTCTCTAGTTTTAGTCTTTTAAATCGTATTAAAAACATTTTTATAATAAATGAGTGCCGCTTCAAAAAGCAGCTTTTTGAACGGTTTCTTCAAGTAAAACTAAAAGAGTTCATAATCCGAATTTTCGTAGTGTTTATAGGATTTACCATTGCAGCTTTTTTATATTTTAATATCGAAAAACATACTCCAAAGTTTGAGTGAAATTCATGACCCGAATTGTAGTACATTCTCTCAATTGGTTAATAAATCAAAGAAAGTTTTTAAAAGAGCATTTTCTTACGAAATCTGGTCTTATTCCACCAAATATCATATTTGGTTTCTGTAACACTTTTCCGGTTCCATCTAATTTAAAAAGAAATCCAGCATTAATAAGAGCATGTGCATTTTGTGATCGAGGCATAATCTAAATAAAAAATAATGTATTATATTAGTTACTCATAAACCTTAGTAGATATGTCCAAAGTATATATATATTTAAAAAAAAAAAAAAAATGATGAACAATTACCTTGTAACTTTTATATATATAATCTTTACCCAGAGGCGGAAGAACTATACTGTATAATAATTTTTTGCGCATATTCATGTCCAAGAAGTCCATTAGAGGTACGCTAGATTTTGAGCCTGGCGAATCAACTATAAAACAATATAAGGATATATTATATTTTATAACTCTTTGTAATAATTCCTTAGATGATTCTAAGTAAACGAAATCTTATATCAAAATGTCCATACGAATGTGTACTTGTGCTCCAGCCGTTTCTAATATTAAAAATATATCTGATGGAAACTCCCTATATTGATTCTTTATCATTAGATTGCCTGCTATTGTACCGATCTGGAAGTGCCAATTAATTAATATCCATAAAAATGTAGATATTTAATAGTTATAATTAAAATTTAATGCATACATTTCTTATTGGTATACTAGCCACAAGATCTACATGCTTAGCCATTTGTTTTAAATATTCAAATCTATTTTCCTTCATATATTTTTCAAAGCTATTTTTCATCATTGTCAATGTAACATTGGCGCCAAATGTTAAAGAGTCTTTCTCTTTTTGTACTCTGTGCAAGTCTGGGATATCGTTTATATCGATGTATACTTGCTTTTTTTCAGTACGATATACACCTAAATGGAACAAATGATATTTTTTTATAGTTTTATAAGTATAATCTTGTTAATATTCTGCAAAATATATTAATTACCGTGAGCTGTATTTCCTCCGTTAATTATGTAAGTAGCATTTTCATACTTCCCAAAAATATAAAATATATCGTCAATATTTAAAACTTTATGGAATTTTATGGAGTTTTGCAGCTCCAATTCTAAAGTTCTTGGAATACTTGATTTGTAAATAATTTCTATATCCTTGCAAGTGCCAATACATGTCTTTTTTGGACAACTTTTACAGGATTTAACATCGTATAATTCCTGAGAAAGAAATTCATAACATAAAATTGATTGGACAAAAATGGAATACGCGTGTGTGTCCATTTACAGTACCTCAATATCTTTAATTTGATCTTTCATCATAGGTGGTGCATCAGTAGCATAGCTCTTGAAAGCATCTAAAATCGGTCTGTAACCAGTGCAGCGACACAGATTACCGGCAAAAGAATTCTCGATTTCTTTCATTGTCATTTTCCCATTTTGCGTAAGACTAGAAACATTGTCGTTATTGAATGTACGATGCGCATGATTGATTTATGTTATAAAATTTTACATTATGCTAATAAGTACCTGTACATATTCATAATCCAACCAGCCGAACAATAACCACATTGAGATCCGTTCATATCGGCTAAAGTGGCTTGTAATGTATGATATCCTATCTTTTTGTTACCTAAACCCTCTACCGTTGTTATTTTCCATCTAAATCATGATTTATCGAAATCGAAACATTAAACATTAAAATTTATGCAATCATACACTTTTGTATAATAAAATGAATGTATGTATTTTCGTCATATCATTCTCAAGAAAAAAAATGTATTGTTTTTATATGAAAATGATGTCAGTATAAATAAATTATTGTGAAATACTATAATTCATTTGATTTTACAAGGTCGTTACTTATTTTACAGTTATCTTTTTAGTCCATCTTAATATCCGTGACTTTTGTTTGTGTCTGATACTATTGTTTGTACGATTATGAAAAAGTGATGAGTATACTTATCACTCTTTCATTCTTTTTATGTACCAAACTCTAGCAACAAGTGTAATAGAGTTTGATTAAAAAAATTAAATATCCAATTAACAATACTGTTTATTTACTTACTACAGACTAGTCCTAAGTATTTATACTTATTATTTGATAAAAACTTTTTGCTAAAAATTTTTGTTGGTTTTTTTAAGTAAGCAACTTGTATGAAAAATTAATTATGGCATCTAACGTCATAAATAGGGAACATCATAAATATTGTAAAAGTTAATCTTATTCGTAAACGACCTAATTTATATTAAAAAAAAATAATTATTTTTTTTATGCTGGTTACCCATCACATATAAAGATTGGAACGAGGCAGGAATTCACAGCCATTACATGGCCATTCATTTCTGCGGCAACGATGCATGAACCACATCCTCCTTCATGGCACATGGCTTTAGTTCCTTTTAATTTTGCCACCTCGCGAATGAAAGTATTCAGTGACGTTCCCATTGGTATATCTCTCGAAACTACAATGGAATGAAATTAAATAAATTACTCTTATCCTAATTTTTATGATTTCGTAAAAAGAACAATACGGCTTACCTTTATACATCATATTGTTGATCAGTACGTGTACGGCAGAATCCTCGTCAACGGCTTTTGAAGCAGCCATTCTAAAATTAATAATAAACAATTTTATCGTTAAGTTTTGTTTTATGTTCTTAATATACGACTACTTCAATTCATAATTAATTTTGATATCAAATTGCTAGTTTTTATTGTAATTTTTGCAGAAATTACATTTTCGGATAGTATCATCTAGTTATGTCGAAGAATTTAATTCACGTTTCTTTAATCGCGATCAATGACGTAAAAGGATATTTCTATAGGCATAAAAGGAGAAACCCAACATTGTTAAAGAAATTGATAGGTGCAAACGCATTACCGAAGTATAATCCCCTGTGGATAACGAGCCGTCATGAGACATGTCATTTTATACAAAAGCGGGCATACAATGTAACAGTTTTTGATGAAGTATTATTTTGGTTTTGTGAATTGCGCACTAATTGAAAATATTTGCCCGTATTTCATTTAATTGTATTATATTTCCATTAGATTATTAATATTTTTATTCTGGAGTTAGCACAATAAGATTTTTTTTTCTATTCCCACATTTTTTTAGGGGATGTGAAATTCCGACGTGATTTTTTATTTAATTTATTTTTAAACATTTATTAAAAAAGAAACATTATCTTCAGGGCGCCTACTAATATAAAAACACTACTCTATAAGAGTTTCGTGTCGACAAATGTAAATAACGCATTTTGACTTATTAACACGAAAATGTACAAATACATTATTGGATTTGTTTGAAAAAATTTCTCGGTATAGTTTTATGTAAATGGAGGCATTGGATTTAGTGAAATTTATATTACTTGAATCACTTATTGAATTAACGCTCATTAATATTGTGCTCAATAGTTTATTTTCGTACAACTTGTTCATTTTGTATATAGCCAAGCCGTCCATAGCAGTAAAAGTGCAGTGAAAGTTAAAACCTGTATCTGGGTTAAATTCCTGTCTTTGGGTCATAAACAATAATAAAAATTTTATGCATTACACATATTGTTTCTTACATTTAGTCTAAAAATAGTATCTTAACATATGTTTCTCGAAGCACAAAGTTCAAATGAAAACCGAAGTAACTTACGCTTCTGAAGTCAATGCACTCTCTCCTTGCCCCATTTTCGGTGAACAAAACACCAAAACTGCACTCGCAAACTTCTTCTATACTACGGAGAAGGGAACTTTTCCACGTGACTCGATCTCTATTGACAGTCAAGTGTTCGCTATGCAACTCGCCGTCAAACTTACCTCTTAATTTGACCAACTCTGTATCCCTCCCACGGGATCAAGAGTGCCTCTCTCGCGACCCATTATCCCCACGCTCCAAGCTGAGTTTTTATACAAGCGAATGCTGCAGCTCGAGTTTGTCTTTCGCCGCATTGAGACAATCCACGTGATTTCGGCTTGTATGAAGTTAGCAGTTCCAAAATGCGCTGTCTCACTCGCAAGACTCAATCCGTTCATGCATCTATGAGAGCGCGTAAGTACATATACTTACATGAGGTCGAGCGCTCGCACGATTTCGCGTAACGCCAACTTGACAATTTTTCACGGCGAAGAGCTGGTAGTAGGAGAGACCCCGGATAAAGCAAATATAAGTTTTCTTTTCATGAACGAAAAGACGCTTGTAAATAGAGGTAGAAATTGTTTACATTTTACCCTTTTCTATTTGAAATTACTGGCTATTTAAAAATAAAACGGTTATGGAATAGGCTGCTATAATTTTAATATACAAACTCGCAGCAGTAGGTACCAGTGGTTACACTTGGTATTTGCCTAAGTATATAATACTACACAAGGCAGTGTAACGAGGCTAGAAATTTAGAAGAAGAGGTACCAACTAACGGCTCGCTGCGAATCTTATATATATATTATATATAATAAAGTCTTTTTATTATAATAATTTATTATAATTATTTAATAATCGAGCCTTTTTAGACGGAGTGTGGAGTTGATAATAAAAGTCGCAAGCGAGCAAGCACGAGACGAAGGCGCACACGATATATTTTGTAGCACAAATTTGGATTTTCGTGTTTTTGTATCTATAACGCGAGACTACATTGACGGATACCCGATACAGCAACCAAATATCTATTGAACTTTGCGAGCGCTCTAGCAATTTTACACCCACTCCGAGACTTTTCTGCCTGCTGGTGTCAAAACGGATACTTTAGGCCCTTTATTACGGTTTAAAAAACGCAAAAATCGTGCCTGTTGCGAAAACAAGAAAAAATTTACGGGTCTACGGCGTCAGGAATTGATTGTTCATGAAAATGTTAAAATGAAAAAAAGTCTTCTTTTAATATTATCTACAACTTTTATAATTAATACCAATAACGGTGTATAATTAAATCTTGTTGAGTAATAAGCAAAAATCGACTATTTTAGTCTATTTAGGCGTTTCAAATCGTTTTTTAAAGTTTAACTTGCGAGAAATTAATTCTATATAAAAAACCGCTGCCAATTCATTGGCCAGTAGCTATCTCCAACTTAATTTGCTGATTCCTTTAATTAATTTTTAATAACAAAATTTATAATTGAGCTGTATTTACACATTTTAATAACAGAATCATGTAGCCCATAAACAATAAAAATTAACAAGGTTATCAAA
>UXGD01005142.1:0-15233 GCA_900474315.1 Torymus auratus
CGTTTGGATATTGTTTTCGGCGCGCGGCTTTACTGGTGTAGTATAACAGAGCGCTTATGTTGATATAACAGCTACGCTACCATAGGTTTTTCAGTGTAATAATCAATCAAATATATGCATTTGGTCAGACATGTCAATGAGTTTGAGTTTTAATTTTTCAGCGACAAACTCAAATAAATATTACGAAATAAACCCTTCCATCTTGCAACACAATGTAACACCGTCACGGTACACTATATCCTAACAAAATAGATTATCAGTCACACGGGTCAAATGAATTTCATCATCCGCAGCAGCAATAACAACACGCTCTCCGAATATTAACACACACACGCAACCCAATCCACCTATCCATCCATCACTCTTTCACTCCCGACCATACAAATCAGCCGGGCACATTCCATCCTTCGAAAGCAAAACACCAGCATCCAACCAACGACACTCAGCAGCAACGTTCCAACGCGTTTTTCCCCCTCGACAATCATCTCTCCCCGGCTTATATACACAGACGCGTGCGTCCGACGAGGCGCATAAAGAGAATAGCCGCTCTCTCTCTCAGCCGGGCGTCGTCGTCGCATTAAAAATGCAAATGCGCGCTAGACCGAGGGCGGCGACGACGACGACAGCGGCGACCAAGAAGCGGGAGCTAGCAAGCAAGAAAAAAAACACAAGAGTCACCCCTCGTCATCCTTGCCCGGCGGCGTGCTCCTTATATATAGCGACGATGTAGTCCCTTCGCGGCGAGGCAAAGTAGCCGGCACATCCTGCAAGCCGCTCACGTAATTCAGTGATGACATCACGCGTGAAGAGCACGAAATATAAAGCCAGGGGGGCGGGTCGAGGGGGGAAGGGTGTATGGAAATGTATGGGACCACGAGAGAGCGTCGTGCACTCGTAAAGCAGCGGGGTGTGGGCCGGTCAGTAGCAGCAGCAGCAGAAGTGATGGCAAAACGCGTGTGAGATAGAGTATATGGCAACCTTGGGCTTGTAATCCCAGCGTAATTCGGGAACGAGCGAATCATCGACGGCCCCGAGCGCGCTCTCTCACGCAATGAATATTGCAGGGCGTACTGCTTTTTTTCTGCACGCAACATATGTGTGTGTGTGTGTGTGTTCGTAGGTAGATACGCAATTTTACGATCGGCACCCCCGAAATTTTTATTGCCTCAGGGTATTCCCTCTTTCATTTCTTTCTTCCTCTATGTTTTCTCTCTCTCTCTCTCTCTTCCACTTTTTTCTCGAATTCATACATATACACAAAGAGAGTAGGCTTATATATAACCCGGAAAGAACAAACGAATATCCCCTGCGTTCAACCTCAGCGCATATCAATTCAATTAGGGTAGAGGGAGAGAGCGAGAGAACTCTCAAGGCCTGTTTGCTCCCGCGGGCGCGTATGAGAGGTTATATCGCTGGAGCGAGATTTTAAAGAAAACGCCGGAGGTAGTCGAGAGTGAGGACGGCACTCAGGCCGGATCAAAGGGAAATTACGCATTAAGAAAATATGAAAAACGCGACCGCCGAGCGCCCGGGGTTATTGGAGATGCGCGCGCGCGCCCGCACGAGTGAGAGAAGCTCTCGAGAAGCAGTTTACCCGGTAACGGGATCGCGCGCGGTAATTTTAAGATTAACGCCGATATCCGCGGATATTGCTGCGCGTATGCGGGTAGAGGCCGAGGCTTATATAATGCGAAGCCGAGATGAATTATGAAAGCACGTCGGGTCGTTCCGCGAATAAGTTGCGTATTTATGGTGGGTTATTTATATTAGGGTGGGATTAGAGGGGATTGAGGCAAAAATCGTCGGGTGTAGAAGCGTTTGGTTTATGAAAATTTGATGAAGTTGTGTTGTTTGAACGCTTTTTATAGCATATTTTGAATGATATTCTGAACTTGAAATATTAGATATTTTAAGAGCAAATATAAAAGATTAAATTTGAATGCTCTCGATATAGTTTAAACTTAAAAAAGAATTTGTAACAACCAACGAAACTTTTAGCTCCAGAAACCGTCCAAATCAGCCACACCACGGTACCGCTTTGTGTATCACATGAAATATACACCGGTAGGCCACATACTAAGCACACACACACAGACATATATAGACACAGCCACACACGCGTTCGAATATTCATCCGATATTATACCGCGTGGCAGCGTAACGGTCAGCTAACGCGAGGGCGACTGTGTACACGCGATTAGCCGCGCGCGGCATCGGCACAACCCGTCATTAGTAAGTCATAACGTTACCATAAAACACAACCCCTAAGATTCGTCGAGCCGCTCCTTATCAGCCCTCAAAATCTCCACGTATGTAGTACTCGCAGGGACACACATATATACAGCCATTTGTACGCTAGATGGGCCGTGGAGGTTGTGGAAGAGGGGTGGGGGGATCTAAATTATTGGGGTGTCCTATAATTGGCCAGCCAGCGATGGCTTGCGGTTAGTCGGTTCTTGCAACAATATCGTTACGCCAGACGCTGCCGCTACCGCCGCCGCCGCAATGTTAAGCTCCCGGGCGCGCGGGCGCACGCGCGGCGGCGGTCGTATATGAATTGGAAGCCGAGAAACCGAATACACGGGGCATTACTCCTCGGCGGTAGCGGCGGCGGCGATGGTTCCCCCGGCGTATAGGGTGGAGAAACTGCGCGGTAGTCTTAATAAAAGCCCGTTACATTGTTTGCGAGGCGCTGCGGTAGGGCCAAGCCTTCGTGTGGGGTAATGAGCGGCTGTGAGCGCCCTACCTCGCGTGTGTATGCGTTTCGATGCTGCGGCGATGGCGGGAAATTTGCGATTGTAGGTCATCGATGATTCGAAGCTTGTTAGTATTTGGTGGTTGCGGGTTTGTGAAAAATAATATTAAAACTGAATTTCGAGGCTATAATATACGTAAGCGCGTGATTTTGGGAATATTATTATGTTCAATGGCATTTTAGGCCAAAATTTTATGCACATTTGGCAACAAAGTTGACTTAACGAAGGTGTAATTTTATATCGCCGGCCTGAACTAATTACCGGAAAATTTAAAGCTAGGCAACGCGTAAACTTAAATATCTATATCAAAGATAATTTCATTAAATTAACTTAGCCTCACACATTAAAATTTCCGTTTGAAATTTCGTACGTAATAATTATAAGCATTATTGTGGTTCCGATATATATTTATACACGTATTAGTGTAAACCGCATCGTGTCCGTATATATTACAACCAACACGAGTTTTATTATTGCATGTGTCTGTATTAGCCTCATATTGCAAAATTACAGGATTATTTCGTGTAAATCGTACAGTAATTTTACGTACAATCAAATACGGGAAGTGATTGAAAATTAATCTTACTAACTTATTGTTTTAGTAATTCACTAACCAAATAAACGTTCCATTTTATTGAGAAATAATATAACCTCTCAATTTAAAAAAAAAAACAATATTTTCAAAAATAAAACATTGTAAATCCCAGCCGACTCCTGACTCCTGCACCCGACGATTCATAAGCTTCCCGTTTAATTCGAGGCACAATCGCCGGCGCACTCTCGATCGATCAGATTCCCCCGATAACAGTTATAAGTCCTCTTACTTCCTCTCTCTCTCTCTCTCCCGATCGACAAGACTTACGAGGCCGATACGCGCGCGACGTCTCGCCGTCGACGGAGGCGATTTCTCAGAGCGCGGGGCACACGTCGCTGGGAGAGTGAAAAACGTGCACGTTCGCACCGGACGCAATCCATTTTTCATCGTCGCGGAAATTCTTCGCCGGCGTAAACCGGTTTATTAAACAGTCAAAAACGTCCCCTCCCGTATACACATACAAACATACACACATTTATTCATTGCATTCGCTTTGTACAACGCTGCACCACTGTGGGGATTAACGCTGACACTGACAAGCTGGTGGAGCTCTTAATCCTTGCCTGGACCACCTCGTACTTTTCTCTCTCTCTCTTTCTCTCCTACTCCCATATAGGTGATGATCGACGAGGAACTCGCGTGATGCGGGAGTCCCCGTCACCCGTCGAGATTTTAATCTCGTTAATGACCTTACGTGTGCACGCGTGGGTGCCGAACTGCGCGCGTCGAAGGGGCGGTGCCGACAAGATAATAAAAAGCCGTGACTCGACGTGTATATGTATGTACGAGAGGCCCGTGATATCGGGGATTATCTAATGCGTCGCGGCTGTTTTGCGTGAAAATATTTGGAGTGTACGCCGTGGCTATGACAATGCGACGCGCGGCTTTTGTCGTTTGTTCGGCGAGGGAAAAGTGCCGCGTAATGGCGCGGGAGGATAGGACGACCGAGCGTGTTGCATAATCATGTGGATTTCATTAGGCGCTGGATTGAGCTTCTTGGAAGACACGTGACATGTTTTTGAAATGTTTCTTTGTGAAAAATGGAGATTGGGTGTTGTTTATTCATGCATTTATTCGTAGCTGGGGTTAGGGGAATGTGAAACAGTCTCGAAGAGTGTATATATTTCTCATATGAGAATTATAAAATTTTCCGAAGCGTTTGAATATATATCTCATGGACATTATTCTGTAAAATTCAAATCGCAATATTATATGAAGTAAATAAATAACAAAACGTACGAGAATGTAGATAAGTATAAAAATTCATGTGGGCATATTTTTATTTTTCGTAATATAGAGTCCACGTCCTTTCACAATAAACAGTCTTGATAAATAGAAAAGAAAGAAAAACTATAAAAATACTTGAAACAAAAAGCGTCCTTTAAATTACGAAACAGCATCAATTGTAGACCTCAAGATAAAAGAAACGGCGGTAGCGGCTAATTAACGAGCCCAATATCAGTAACCCACTTATCACCCTTCTCCCAACTTCCGAGCTACCGCCACGGCCACCACCACCACCGGTACAACAGTGAAAGAAAAAAGGCCCGGATTTATTATCGCAACAAACTTTTAGCGCTTTTAACCGGGCGCGCGTATCTCTCTCCACGTTAATAATTGTCTAGGGAATCACAATCTTCGACTATGGTTACCGTCTACTTCGTATCGAATTTTGGCGGGAAGGCGCCGGCGAAGTAGTAGTAGTAGTAGTAGTAGCAGTAGCCCTCCTACCACCACCGCCCCCACCGCGTCGTTATCAGTATCGTATTTCTGAGAGCAGAATTTCCCCAACATCAATAACCGGAAGTAATAATGGCTCCTCATGAATTACTTCATTCTGCAGGCGAGTGGCTTGCGAGCTATCAATAATATTATATCTCTGCAGCGGTAAATACTCCAACTTGCGTCGTTATAACGGACGTAAAGGCAAGGACGACGACGGCGACGCAGACGACGACGGTGCTGTGGTGTGGCTTTTCTCTCGCAAAAGTTGGGCCGTTTCTTTCCGCGATATTGGAAACAGTGCGGATGAATAGCTAGTGCGTATTACACGGTTCGTGCTTGCGAGCCAAATGCCGAGCTTACGAATGCTTTTCTGAGCGCGCCAAGCGGCTGACGCTGTTCTAGCCGCCATTTGCGTATAATAAGTTATATTTTATATTCCGCTTGTTGAAAAAAGTGGCTGTAATAAAACGAAACGTATACGTATACAAGCATATACAGAGACGCGCGCGTGGTGGTGGTGGTATTGTTCGAAAGTGGGCATCGAGAGTCGACACGATAAAGGCGGTTTTTATGTAATTAGACTCTGCCGTCCCCCACCGCGAGACTCTGCAGTATAGATGGCCGATAGCATCGACCAGCGTCTCGTGCCACCTTTTTATCCTCCTCTCGGCAGGAGCAGCGGTACTTTTTTACTTACACATACACATACACACATATACTCGTGCACGTGTGACCTTCTTATGCGAAGGAAAAAAACACCCCGTTTTCGGTCTATTTTATCAAATTAATCGTAGCCACGGGCGCGCGGGCCCGTCATTATCAAGATGCTTACGAAACAATGGAAATAAATTTTGTAAATTGTGTAAAAGCTGTGTGTCGAGCAAACAAGCCGTATAACCGGAAAACGTATCGCACGAGGGGCTGTTGTGTTGCTGCTTTTCTAGTAGAAGCGTGTTTGCTTTTGATAAGTAATGAGCCAGGCGTGCACACTTGGCGGGTGGCCCGTTTTAATTTATTATATCGGATTTTTCGGAAGTGATATTTATGATGAATTGAGGATCGGTGTATAGTGTTTAACGTGAGACTGTCTGTTTAGTGTGTAAATATGAGATGTTTGTTCAATGGGGGGAAATTTCCTTGAAATTGAGGAAGTTGTTTCCTAAATCAAAAGTAGTGGAAATTTTACTAGATAAATATCTACGAACATATATGCAAATCTCTGAATTGATTGACCATTTCGTTGAGAATTCTAAATTGTGAATTGTTTATGAAGGCGAAGGACTCCAGGTCCCAAATGGTCTGGCATAAGTACAAACAAGTATACTAGTATGAAAATAGCAGATAACTGCCGGCAGCGTTTCGGGATTGTAGAGACTTAAGTCAAAATTGATTAATAAAATGATAAAATTAAACACAAAAAAAAATAAAAGGTAAAACTTAAAATCTACTATAATATAAGCTATGGCGAAATCGATAATTGCCTTTTACAGCTAGATTAATATTTATTTGGGTTGTTGCATTGCAAAAAAATTGAAGGATTTCTACATGATTATTTATTAAAATCGAATTAAAAATTTGTCACTAATGATGTACGAATGAGAGAAGCGTGTGAACTCATGTATTATAAAACAACCATATAGTCCGACGTTTCTTTTTCAGCTCCGACGTATAATTTTTGTTGGAAGCACTTATTTTTTTCAGTTTATAGCATACGCTACCTTCAATGAAAAACACCACCCCGCGTGCATAAGTAGGGGCCTACGCCTCGCACTCGCCCTCCTCGCCAAACGCTATTTGGCCGTATTTACACTTACCCTTTGCTTATTGCTCATTCGCTATTTACATTTGCTTTTGCTGGTAATACCAATTCTCGTATTATCTATTATATTACTTTACTTTGCTTGCTTGCTTGCTAAAAACTCATACTGCTTTTGTCAATAATTCGAGAAGCTCTTGTATTATTTGCAGTAATACTTTACCTATTTGCTCGAACGCATTTTGCGTTCATATTTTCTGCTATCAACTTTCACTTTCAAGTAGAGGTAGTCGCACAGACTCTTTAAGTCTTAATTATCCATTTTATTTCTTCTTGCTGACAAACCCTAACAATATAAACTCTCGTGTACGTTCAATCGTATACACCCTCTAATATGGACCATGTTTAGCAGCAACGTACCTAAGAAAGGCCCTTCCACCAAGCATTTGAGTTTTATTTGTCGACCAAATTTCATCTTCTAAAAATATACAGTATGCTGTACTGTTATTATACCTTCCGATTAAAAGTCTTCCTGCAACCTAGCTATGAAAATCAATAGCTTTTTATAAAACAAAGCTAGGAAATCTCGTATTATCGTATTGATCCGAACAAAACGGAATTCGCGGCAGGTGAATTGAAATTGCAATAATAAAGCCCAAAATACTTTAAAGTTTCCTTCATTCTCATGACGATTTGAGCACCTTGTTTAAAGCCTACGCAAAGATTAACCACCAATAGTAAATCAACAACTTACCTTCTTCCTATAGCAACGGTTTTTACTTGTTTTTCTAAATAATCGAAATATATGTATACAATCAAGATTGATGAATTTATATAAACTCTATTTTGTAAAATCCTGAGTATTTATAATTAACATGCATCCGTAAAACGTATTGTAAGTCATGATATAGCCATCTTTAAACTTCTATCAGAAGAAAATGGGTTTTGAGCGCGGTTACGGATGGGTGTGTTAGTTTGTGTATGCGCGCAGCATGAGTTTGTGCGCGCACATGTGTGTATGTGTGTGTGTGTGTGTGTGTGTGAGTGTGTGTGTGTATGTGTGTGTGTGTGTGTGTAGGGAAGAAGGGGGTCACATGTATGTGATACATAAATCTTCCACAGTGTTTACTCTATTAATTTTGACACAATTAATTAAATAATCAACTTAATATAGAAGATGTTTAATTCGAAATTTTGTTACACAAAAAGTTTTGTGTATTTTTAGCTATTTCTTTTTTGCCCTGGGGAAAATCAATTCCATCATTTGCCTAATAAATAACTAGTTTCACTAATAATCGTCAAAACCTCGACACTTTTCTTGGCCAATTCTATAAATCGATGAATCGATTCTTCCGATCATATTCATTATTTAATAGACAGAATAATAGAATAAGTTTTTCACAAATTTACATTAGCTTATTTATGAGTATTTAAAAGATATTAAAGTTGGTCAGTTTTTTTAGTTAGAAAATGGCTAGTAAGAGGCTTGCTATTATGGCGAGGAGTGATAGAGACAGTATACTGTTGTTTGGTATACCAAACGGAAAAATCATTGTTTTCGTTGGTATCCTCTGAAACATTACTATCAATGAATTGAATACCAATAATTCGTGATTACAATTTCGTTAGCTATCTTTTTTTAATATTTTTTTTTAAATACATGACCAAGTTACAGAGAAAATTTATTAAAAACATTTTAAGGTTGTGTTATCTCCATTAAATAGAGAATATCACCGGAAAAATTGTTTCATCACTATCCATAAAATAGCTATTTTTACTAACCATTTATTAAGTTCTTGGCCATTTTTCAATAGAGAAATTTCCACCAGGGTAAGCTTTGTTTTGACTAATATAGTAGGATAGCAATTATCTTAATGTAGTATTTTTCATGTTTTGGTAAAGTTATTGCCTTCACTGTGTATTCGTGATACTTTATGATGATTTCAAGTAGTACGTACCAGTAAGAAGAGTATCTTTGAGCCTCAGACGTAGTCCACCTGTGAAAACATACATAATTTAATAAGATGTTTATTGTCAATATGTAGTAAATTTTTGGAAAAATATTCAATCAACTAATTATCGCAATTAGGGCTTATATTAATGTCAAGAGATGATTCAAAGGAACCTCAATGAACCATTCAACTTTAGTGTTTTCAGTAAATGATAAAAATTCTCAGAAAAATAATGCCATTAGCAATTATCATCACACAAAGCCCCTTTTTTCAATTGACAAAAAAAACCGACGTTATCGTCTACCAAACACACACGCATACAAACAAACACTACACTTCAAAGCACGCAGCGCACATTCAGCAAAAAAACCGACCCGTTCGCTTCATCAGCCCCACGCCAGAGATACCATCGGCTTTTTTCCCCCAGCGGCTCGCCGTAAACGTAATTTCGCATAACGCATAGCATCAGTCCGTCGCTCCGATTGCGTTAAATTGATCGACGATACTCTTATTGACTGGGCCACTGCGCCGCGTATCGCAGTCACAGATCTCGTTACAAGAGCTTTATAAGCCTTTGTACACAAACGTCCTGTATATGCGAGGGCAGGTAAACGTCGTTATACTTCTGTTGCGTTGGGGTAAATAAGGGTGCAAACGAGCCGAGGGAGAGAGATCGATATCACGGCTCGAACGCGTGCGCGCATTATAAATTTGGCGTGGGCCGCGTGCGGTCGTATTATTTCGAGCGCGTTAATCATTCGGGGGCAGCCTTCTATGAAATTGAACACTTTTGTTTAATGTACGTCGAGGAGGAGCGGGAGAGAGACAGAAGAGGAAGTGAGAGTCTATCTCGTATCTGTTTCCGTGACTAATGGTTCGCGCGCACTCTGGAGAGTGTATAACTCACCGAGTGTATTTTTAGAGAAGCAAGCGGGCGCTGAACAATGATCGCGATCTAATTGCGAAGTCGGACTTCGTGACATCTGAGAAAAATTGAGGTTTGATGTTGGTTAAGCCGTGGAGGAAAGTGCGCGAAAAAGTTCGTAGTGGTTGAAAAGTGAGTATTGAAGGTGTACGGTGTTTTTCTGTAAATAGTTCATATTACTAAAGGAACGTCACAAGGATGATTATCTCGTCTTAATTTTGTTATTTTTACAGAAAATTAAAAGCTATTTATATATAGCAATGTTATGTACCTAATTTCATTTTAAGCCATTTTGAAACCATATCTGTTACATGTGCCAAACATATACGAATTAACTAAATAGTTCTTCTGTATTTTGTCTCGTACTTTTATACGTCTGTTACATAAAATTTTAAACTAGTATTTGTTTGCCCCTACAAACCACATATTACCATTTTTTCTCCCAATTCAAAGTAATCAATACATACAGAATAATAGTTCTAGAAGATGAATATACTTTTTCCATAGCTAATTTAACTTGACAATAGAAGGTTCGTTTCGTTTACAACGAAGTTAATAAAAGAGCATTAAAGAAGAGAAAAATCTTCTTCTTGTTAAAGTGAAATCGGTTATATTCGAATACATTAAAGGGGCTTTATATAACAAATAAAGTTTCTACTTTTTTCAAAAAGAAGTTTCTACTTTCTGGACTGTGTAAGATAGAGGAATAGCAAGCAAGTTCATCTTTTTGAAAAGTAGGTTCTCCTTTTTGCGATTGAATTAATTTTAACTTTTCAAACAAAGCAGAAACTACATTTTGTTGTTTTATCTATACACTGTCTTTATTTGAACCCGTGATACCTATTCAGTGAAAACTAGAAATTAACTTAAATCTCAATTGTTTTGGTGTACTAATAACTGCTTTTCTGTGAACTTCATTGGTACAAATTTAGAGAGCAAATAAAGTTTATTTTACCTATTTTTTGTACAATTCTAACTATTTCCTACAACACTTCATTTTTAACTCCACATTATATAAGAACCTTTTTTCTTAAGTTTCATCATGCCTCGCAACAAAAGATTTATTCATTCACCTTCCCAACTCTAATCCTCCAACTTTGCAAAACCAAACTTAAAAAATCATGCAAAATAGCTCTTCCAAAGCCCCGCCATTTCTCCGCCTCCCTCACAAATTCATTCCTCTCGACAGCCACTTAAAATTACGCATCGCCCTCTCTCTACACACGCAGACGCGCGTTCCTTTTCCGTTCATACATAAAATTTCCCGCGCAGGAACATCCCCATCCCCGACTCTGAATTATCGGCGATCGACTTCCCCCATCCTCAACCTCCTCGTTCTCCACCACAGGACCTCCTCCTCCACCTCCTCCTCCAGCTCCGCATCGCGGCGCCGGCTTGATTAGATTAAGGCGCTGTACGTACGTACGTACGTAGGTACGCTCTCGCGTGTATATATACCGTGGCGGCCAAGCGCACGCGAGAGGATGGGGCCCGAAGTGCGCGCCGGGGAATCAATATATACGCTCCCGCGATCGTGGACATTACCTCCTGGCGCGCTCGCTCTTAGGGGAGGGCGTGTAACGCGCGCGCACACACAGACACATACTCTTGCGTGCCAATGATTGCATGGTTCCAGGGCGTTCTAGCGCGAGCGCGTGCGGGCTACTACTCTAATGCCATTATAGTCTTGTGGACCGCTACCCTGACTCTCTCTCCTTCTCTATATATGTATGTATGCGTGTGCGTTTCTACAGGGGCACAGGGGGAGGGGGATTACGAAACGTCAATCGCACATCCTAATCAGGGGCTAATGTGCCTGTGTGTGCGTCTGTCTATGTGTATGTGTGTTCGCGCGTGCACGGCCGAAGGCGTTCGCGGGCCACTGGTCCGGACGACTCGTTGCGCACCTGCACCCGCCTGCGCACTTGTAGCGCGCGGATGATTTTCAGTGCCACTGCTGATAAATGTGCAGGCGGCGGAGAGTGGACACGGCTCTCTATCGCGGCGAGATTATCGCTTGGCTGACTCGGGATTATTTCGAGGGAGGGGAAGTAGAGGAAGAGAGGGGGGACGATAGGATTCTGCCGCTGGGCTGCGCGCATTCTTGTACTTGTTGATGGAGGACGTGTATAGCGCCAGGGAAAGATAAGATTGTTGGGAATAGAGCCATTATTGGGCGTAAAAGCCCTCGCGCTGGCCTGCCGGGGAGAGGGGATTTAGTTAACGTCTTTTGTGTGTGCGTGTGTGTTTTTAAGGGTCCGATAAGAGAGTATGTGTTTTAATGCTTTACAGGTGTTGCACGGAGATATTTATATACGACGTTGTAAAGTGTGTTTCATTGTAACGTTAAGATGGCACGAAAGTAATTTATAAAGCGTGTTGTTCGCGTTGACAAGATAATGCAATATCGACGGTATACTTGCAATTAATAAAGATTCGAAATTATTAATGTAACGATGCTGCGCGAAAAGAGGGTCACGCGCATAGTTATAATAAAATTTAATCGATCTATGCTCCCTTTGCTAATTTTACATCGAGTGAACGATAAAACTTATTTGGCGCACTTCATTATTGAACTTCTCTTAAATAATTGACAACTTTAATGAAATTATGTTACACATTAATAAGTGATTGAGTTCATTTTCTCGCAGCAATAAACGTGCAGACGAAATAAGCAGGATCAAATTATTTTTACGTTGACAAAAAAATAATTTACAAATAAACGACAATTGGAACAAAGACATAATAACCAATGAAGGAAACAATGCAATCGAGTTTATACCTCAATGAATAACCCGCGCTGAACTCGATCGAAACACATATCCCCCCTCCTCTTCCCCTGGCCAGCACCCGCGTGCATTATTAACGCTTACCACGCGGCAACATCGCGAGCGTGCGCGCAAACAAAAACGCGAAAAGCCGAAAAACGACGCGAAAAAGGGGTGTATACGTACGTATACGCGAGCGAGAGAAGCCGAACACTGCACGAAGAAAAATAAAGAAACATCCTATACCACTACTACTACTACTAATACTACTACCACTAACACCTTCCACTCCTTTTCGCTTTTACGATACACGGCGCGCGTTAAGCCGCGATCGACAGTATAAAATATAAATTTCGTGCGGGGTGCGCGCGCGAGATAAATCCACGGCTACGTGACGCCTCGGAGCGCGCGAGATATTTTCTCCTCGTTGCGGCCCGCGTGCAGGATCGAATCGGGTTTGTTAAAAGCCCCGTGGGGCGGCGCTGTTGGAGTTAAAATAAATCCGCAGGCTAGTCCCCGGATATGTGTGAGCGCGTCAGGGCAAAAATACAGGTGCGCCCCCTCGTCGACGTCGTCGTAGCCTTAAAGCTAAATAAAACAAATAATCGAGCAAGGATGCAGAGAGGAAAGTGTGGTATAAGTTTGTGCAGAGAGGTAATCGATGGAGATGGAGGATGTAAAGTGGCGAGGAAGTTTGCGGGGATATAAATTCTTCAAACGCTGCGAGGGATGATGTCTGGGAGTTGGAGGATCTAGTATTCATAATTGAAATCATTCGAAGTACTTACTTTAGTGACAATAGTTTAGATGCACGGATAAATTATTCTTTTTTAATGTAAAATTTACGATTAGGTATACAATTATTGGATATATTATAGAGGTAAACGAGAGTAAAAATCGCAGGAGTACATTGTATTACGTAGTTAATACATTGAGTAATAAAAAATTTTTATGAATGAGTTCATGAGCAGAAATATCACGCAGAAGCTATTTATACCGGTCAGTAACGCAGAGTAGAAATAAAATATATACCATGCATAAAAAACCTGGATACCCGCAAACTGATGTCATTCACGCAATCATTCCTGTGATAAAAACGAGCACTCCATTAAAGTTGTGAATTATCTTGGTTTTAGTGTAAAATAAAAGCAGCTGTTTCCAACGAATACTTTAAAAAGCTGTTAACATTCTTTATCATAATAATTTTCAATCTTTATTATAATATTAAAATTAACCCTAGAACAATATATAATTTTACTCTGGCCTTTGTTGCAAATTGATTATATGCCTGGTATTATCGAAGCAATTTTTATTTGCACCGTGTAAACCGTGTTGCGCGAGAGTAGTCAATCTTTTATGCTCAACATCGATGATAAACAAAGGCGCGCAGCGATAACAGAAGCGCCGAAACGCCGAAGCAATCGATAACTGGAGAATCGGCCAATATCACATTGTTTCGCAAACAAAGGCTTTCACTTTCAAATGCAAATCTTTCGAACGCCCGCGAATTGATTTCGTACCGGAGATAGATTTTATTACCTAAGCGCTCATTCGCTTTATTATTCGCTTCGCGTTTAACGATGTTTCACTTTCATCACACTTTTTCCTCGTAATTTCTATAATACAGAAATTCAGCAAACAGACGAAAATCCCATTCAAAATGCCAATCAACCAAATTGATCAGGGACTATATACAACCACTCCAAATTAATCGACATCATTTACCATCATTAAACAATAAAACACGAAAGCCTGGAACAGCTGCTGCTGCGCACACGATGCCCGTCAAGAGCGCGTAAAGCTTTTTACTAAACGAAGCCACTTTGAATGCGGTCAGCTCATAGCAGCAGCAGCAGCAGCAGCTTTACGTTGAAATCATTGAAAATACTAACTGGTTATCTGCACAAGCGCGCGAACAAAAACCCCCAGCCGATTATAATGAACGCATTGCCCGCTGAGAGGATTAAAGGCTCGTTTGCTCATAATTCACTTTCTATCGTGAATCTCCGCGCGCGCGCGAATTAGTCTCAATTTTCGCGCGAATATTACAGCGGTGGCTCGGGTTTCGGCGAAATATGCACATGCGAGAGTGCAGGCAGACGGGAGGGCTTCGAAGTATCGAATTAGCGTTAATTTATTTCTTACTTGCGAGGAATTATCGTATTGGAAGTTTGATATCAGTTTTGCCGGGTTTCAGGATGGAAAGGTTGCTGGTAGGATAGAGGAGTGAGATTCTGGAAGGGAGTGAAAAATGAGATAATTAATTGGGACGCAATTAAAAAGCGATACTTTATCGGTAATAGCTTGTATAACTACATGATTTAATAACTTGTAGATAGTCTATCAATTTCTTTTATTAAATCAATTTGCAGAACGAAAGTGCTTTTACGTTATTATTTTTAAAGTAGTTTAAGCACAATGAATTTTCGAAATGAGAGTATGTGACTTACTTTACCGTGCTAACATGTTTAGGTTGTTAGCTTATATATTATGCATAACAGCTTTACACAATAATTCACCAAAACTTATTGGTGATTAGATAAATTGTTATTAAAAGTATTCTGCTTATATTGAGATTACTAATTAAAATCAAGAACTCGCTTATTTTGCTTATATTACCTATTTGGTTTTCTCCAATTATGCGTATGTTAGAACATTATCGAATAAGGTTATCCAATTCCCTGCTAAAAATGTTAACTAACGGTTGGCGAGCTGTTGGCCAATTTTGAAATTAAAAACGTCACACCATGATTATC